>CAUYQV010160442.1:0-40445 GCA_963574575.1 Galagoides demidoff
TGTGGTCCCAGCTACTTGGGAGGCGGAGGCAGGAGACTCGCTTGAGCCCAGGAGTTGGAGGTTGCTATGAGCTGTGATGCCATGGCACTCTACCCAGGGGGATAGCTTGAGGCTCCGTCTCAAAAAAAAAAAAAAAAGGAAAAAAATATATATTTTGGATGTTAACCTCTTATCAGATGTATGGTTTGCTCATATTTTCTCCCATGTTTGTTAATTGTTACCTTTGTTGTGCAGAAGCATTTTAGTTTGAAGCCATCCCATTTATCTATTTTTGCTTTCATTGCTGCCCAAGTCGAACTTATACAAGTAGAGAGTAGCATGACGGTTACTGGAGACTGAAGGGAGGTGGAAGGGAGGGAGTGAGCGGTTGATCAAGTGTTTCAAAGTTCATACTGATAGGAGGAATAAGTTTTGAGATGTGTTGCATAATAGGATGACTATAGTCAATAGTAATGTGTCATAGAGGGGCAGTGCCTGTGGGTCAAGGAATAGGGCACTGGCCCCATAGGTTGAGGGTGGTGGGTTCAAACCCAGCCCTGGCCAAAAACTGCAAAAAAGAAAAAAATGTGTCATATATTTCAAAATAGCTAAGAGAGTAAATTTCAAATGTCTCATCATAAAAAATGGTATAGATAAGTGAGGTGATGGATATGTTAATTAGTTTAGTTTAATCAATGATAATTGTATACATATATCAAAACATCATATTTTACTCCAGCAATGTATATAATTATGTCAATCAAAATAGTATTGATAATAACAAAAAAGAATGTCATGCAAATGGTAATCACACAGCATGTAATCTCTTGAGGTTGACTTTTTTCACTAAAAGTAATGCCCTTGCGGTCCATTCAGATTGTTACATGTATCAGGGCCAGTTTGTTCTTTTATTGCTGAGAGTACTCCATTGCATAGATGTTCTGAGAATTGTTAACCATTCACCCATTGAAGGACATTTAGGTTCTCTTCAGTATTTTGCTATTACCAACAAACTGTAAACATTCATGTACAGTTTTTTACAAGACCATACATTTTTATTTCTTTGGGATAAACACCTAACAATATGATAGCTAGGTTATATGGTAAACACATGATTAGTTTTGTAAGAAATTGTTTAACTATTTTCCGTAGTGATTGTACCATTTTACATTCCTAACAGCAGTGTATGAGAGACCCAGTTTCTCCACTTCCTTGGCCTCATTTGGTGTTATAATTATTTTTTCATTTTGGCTGTTCTAGTAGGTGTGCATTGATATGCCATCATGGTTTTGTTTGAATTTCTCTAAAGGTTAATGATGTTGAACACCTTTCCATATGCTTATTTACCATCTGTATCTCTTTTTTGGTGAAATACCTGTTCATTTTTTTTTTTTTTACCAATTTGTAGTGGATCTTAGTTACATTTTTTTTCATTTAATCTAGGTAACATTTATGATCTTTGTGAAGTTTGGACATTCTTCTTTTTTAAGGCACTACCCTAAATCATATCTGATATATATTAAAATATGCTACAGCCCACATTAAACATAACCCATAATTTTTTAAGAGTTGGGTGACAGTTGATTAGGTGATACAGTAGCAAGTTTTGCAGCTGATTAAGTAAATGTTAATTTAGTTTTTATATCTTGGAAACTCAAACTGTATCTTTCTTGGCTCTTGAAAAGTTTATTAGCACTGTGCCCATAGTGCTAATTCTAAATTGTCCCTGATCACATCAGCTTGATTAGGCAAATTATTCAACCCTTTAATCCTTAGTGTTTTCATCTATAAAGTAGGGATAATACTACTATTTAAAATCAGAGGGATATTGTGAATGTGAAAAGTGCTTAGCACAATTTTGGCATAATATTCATCTTAGTATATTATTAGCAATAATAATTAGCAATTATACTTATTAATATATAGTTACTGAATAGACTCCATACCACTGCTTTGTTCTCTTATAGAACTCCAGTTAGAGGAGAAAGAGGCTATCTGCCATGTTTATTAGCATTGTGAACCAGTTTTCCTTTGAAACTACTGCTTTTGCAGCTAGAGTAACTGCTTTCCTACTGAGCATATGTTTGAAAATACCATATTAATTTTTGTGATTATTACTCTGTAATTGGGATGATATGAATTTTTTAATATGAATTTTGTGATTATTAATCTGTAATTGGGATCATATATATGTACTGTAAGTTCAACTCTGTTTTAATTCTGATTTTAATAAAGTGCAACTATTTGTACATTGGAGAGGATTTTCAAAATGGATTGTCCATATGTGACATTCAAATTCCATTTTTATAAAAAGCACTATTTTTCTCGGAAAAAAAACCCACTTTTAAATGTTGCCTCATGAAGATGCTTGAAAATATTTGGGTACGTATGCCTTGATTTTTAGGGTTAAACAGATTTTCAAATACCACCTAAATGAAAGAGTAAGAAACTTTCGCTTGACCAAAAAAATCAGCAGAGATTTATTGAATGCTTATAATTGAGTCAAGAACTGGGGTGAGCAGAAGAGGTGAAGACAAGTAAGTGAATAGTTACTATATAACATGATAGAATGCTTTATTAGAGCATTAGAGCCATTTTGAAGATACTGTTAGCAAACAAAAACAGATAATCCAGGGAAGCAGTGAGTGTGCACCTGGAGACGCACCTCAAGACTCACATGTGGCTGAGTGTGCTCAGAGCAAATTCAGATGTAGGCCAGATCATGAAGGTCTTTGTGTGTTACCTTCAGGGGCTTAGATTTTTTTTTTTGAATTGAAGAAAATGGGGAGTTTCTGAAGAATTTGTCAGAGAGGAACGATGAGATCAGATGTGTCAGATCCCTTTGGCAGCAATGTGAAGGATAAATTTGAGGGGGAGACTAGAAGCAGAGATAGAACTATTTAACTTTGTATCAAGTACCTCAGCTGAAATAAATTTGATTTTTCTTCTTCCGACTCATCTGTTAAGGCTGTTGATTCTTTTGCATGTGTGGTCTTTAACTGTGGAATGACTCTTGTATGTTGTCTTATTTCAGTCTGAGTCCAGTTTGATTCAGAGTAACCTATGAAAGCCTGAGTCTAGTGTGACTAGTTTAGATCAGAAAGAATAGAATAAGATTATTTTTGTTCTTTTAACTTTTCTTGAATTTATAACTTGTATATAAGACTTCTCAGGACACAGCTAATATGGCTTTCACTAAACTATTTCCACTAAAACTGTCATCATAATCTCTTTTTCTTGAAGCCCTTTTTCTCTGTTGCATATAATACTATTGAACCTTTTATCCTTTAATGTTAATTTTCCTTTAACTTCATTGACACACTTAGAATTCTCCTTTCTTTAGTTCCAAGTTAAATCATTTCTTGAGCATTAGACTCCTGAGTACCTGCAACCTCACCTGCTCTCCAGATGCAGACAAATGTTCGTTCCCATGGTACTTCTCTGTTTAGTCACCTTTAGTGGCTCCCCACTGCCCATAAGATCAAGGGCAGACTCCTCTAGATGTGTCAAATAAGGCCTGTCTCGGTATCCCTGTTATGCTATCCTCCAGCCCACCAATTTCTTGCCACCAACCTACACTTCCTTTTCTCTCCCACTCCTTTCCTTCTTTCTGTCTCTTACCCACCCTCCTTTCTCCTTTATTTTTCTGGACTTTGTGGAAACATCTGCCTCTACCTGAAGTATTACTTCTCTATAGAGGTTGCCTTCTTAGAAATTCCTGCCTCAATTCTTCAGCATGCTAGATGAGGTTCATCTCCTATTTGAAGGTTGAATTCCCCTCTTCTTCAGCTTCCCAATCTTGAATGGATGTCAGTACTGTGGGTTCCATAGCTGCATGTATTTCTTCTACCATTGCACATCATGTAATGACACTTGATCTTCACTTATTGCAGATGTAATTGTAAATGCTAGTGCAGGCATTAAAATGGTTTGGTTATATTCAGTTATAAGATTGTCAATAAAATGCAATCACAAAATAATAAAAAAAAATAGGAAACTTGAAGATCCTCATGATCCTCATATGCTAATGTGAGAAATATACCTATAGATGATAGGACATGTGGGAGTTAAGTGAGAGACAGGAATTAACCATTTAGATTATGTAAACATACTACTTTTATTAATATGAGTAGTAGGAGGTATTGAGACCTAAAGTGTGCTAAGGTCTCACACTCTTACAACAATCTACATGGCAGGTTTAACAGATGAAGAAACATAGCCAAGGAGAGCTTAAAGATTCTCCCACAGTTATATAGCCAGTAAGTGGCAGAGTCAGGATCTGAATCCAGGTAGTCTGAATCTAGAGCTTGTGCTCTTAGCTCCTTCCTTGTTGAAATAAAAACAGAAGTTGTCTATAATTTAATTATAATGTGTGGAGTTAAATCCAAACTATTTCTCTTTATCAGAAAATTATTTAGGAGAGTTAAAGCCAAATTTAATGCTCACCTCTAGCTAGTGTGTATGATTTCCACTTCCCTGTTACCTTGTTTGAATTCCTTAAGTTTATCTTATCTTACTTTTATTATAAACCCATGTAAAATATTTTTGGAAGAAGTAAACAAGTAAAAATTAATGAAAAGGTATTTCATGTTCTTAAAGTAGATTTGCATTTTGATAGTAATTTAACTAATTGAAGGTGAATAAAGCATTTCTATAAAAAAAGTCTTCCATCATGTACAGTACAGTCCCTGTACCTGATCTATCCATATAAATTTTGCATATTCTACATGAGCTTCTCTTATTAATCAAACTCTGACCAGCTAAGTAGGGAACTCTTCTATTCATTCTGTCAAACTGAAGCCTACACTCATATTCTTATATGTTAAGAACATGTTTCTCAATTGAGAAACCTAAATAGCTCAAGTTCAATATCAGTTTCTTCTCCTGGAATTTAATATGGCAGGAACACAGATGTTTATTAAGTTCCTCAGAATAAAATACTTTCAGAGTAGTGCTTAGCACCTAACATAGGACTTGGCACAGGGGCATGTCTTATAGATATGGCTTTGGTTCTTGGAGGGCACTAAAGATAGTTTTTCTGAAACTTGAGGTTTTACCCTTGGCAAGAAGATTTCAGAGTTCACCCCTGAGTCTAGAATAGGTGGACATCCATAGGTGTATATAAGCCAGAGCACCTCTAGCTTCAAAAAAGTGGGCTAAGCCTTCACATACCACTCCCCATGGAGACTGAGCCAATTAGACTGAGATTGTAGAAAAGGCATTTAGTCTCTGGAAGTGTAAACAGTTGTGTGTATTTTAGGACAAAGGTAATGGGAGGTGGATTCTAATTCTACCTGTGATTAACAATGAATATAAATATCCTTTGCCATAATTCAGTTCTTGTAATTGCACAGCTTGTTCGAGGTCAATTATACTTCAGTCTGAGTAAAAAAACTTTATAACGATGCTAAGTAAAGTATAACAAGAATGGAAAAATGAACATCACATGTACTCAATACTAAGGTGAAACTAGTAGATTAATAAGTATTTGTTCACATGAAAGAAAAAATTACATTAAAAAGGGGGTGGTTTGACAAATTCCCATCCAATGGGAACAATGTATAGGTATGTGGCACACTTCCGGGGTGAAGGACACAACTACAATTCAGATTTACCTTACAGATGCAAAGAATGTGCCTTCATTGCAATCATATGTACTCTCATATTAATCTGAAATTTTTAAAAACCAATATCATCCTAAAAAAAAGATGCTAACTAATATTTCATCAAGTCTAGTGGCTCATGTGCAACTTTATTTGGAATACTCCATGCTCTTTCACTTTTTACAAATTTTATTTTTTAATTATATAGTAAAATTTTTAGTATATCATGTTATTAGTTTTAGCTAGAAGAAATGTATATGTTATTTGTTACATTATAGGTCAACTTAATTTCTAAACATTAGTTTTTTTCCTTCTTTATTTGTGACTTTTGGAGAGCTGCTATTTTTGTGGACTCAAAAACAACTGAATGATAGTCATCCTGTTCTATTGGCTAAATATAATTGTACTAATTTGGCCATTTGTTTACTTAATTTTTCTGTAATTAAAGCCCTGGTTTATGTGTGCAGGGAAAGGAAAAAGTGATACTTATTTTTTCAATTCATATAAAAATTAGGCTCCTCAAATAGTACCTTATCAGTGAAGAGTAGACATCATTATATAGTATTTTTGTGAAATATAAATCCATACAACTTTATGAGTTTCAGAGGAACTTACTAATTTTTATTAATTTTGTGTTTGGTGAGCAGTCTCTTATATGAATTCTATATATTTAAAAAGGAAAGAGTCAATTCTTGATAATTGAGTAAGAGTAATATTCTCATTGATAGCCAAATTTGGTGCTTTTTGAACGGTAGAGGTTTATTAAACTTGGTGTTGTACACGTATAAAGGCATATTTGGCCATTTTGATAAGAAAGAAAGGTTGTGACTTATTTTTCACCATTCTTCTCCAGTTTAGCTTTCTAGTTATAGAAGCACACAATGTTGGCTTTAGAATAAGGACAGAAATATTTTGACATACTGTTGTTGCAAAGGCAGCAGCTCTTTCACTGCTTATTTCATTTTTGTAACTTTGAAGAAGCAAATTTATGGTGTGAACTTTTCCTGGCTTCTTTGACCTTGAGGTACAATCTGATTTGCTTTGTCAACTTTTAATTTTATGACACATCACATCTTTGTCATGTCCAAAATTAAACTTAAAGTTAGAAGTATATTTTTTCACACTAGGATTATGACAGAATAAATTATCAGAGAATTATGTTTAAATGAATGTATAAGTATAGGAATGTACAGGCTTAGCTACACCTCCCTACATAAATAGCTTGTTACTACACAATCAGTCACTGGAGTTATCATGAACTTGAAGCTTAATGAACAGATGGAGAAAGAGGATGAATCCCAATTCAAAATGTATCTGACAGCTTATCAGGCAATTTCACTGATTGCTAATCCAGTTTGTTTGGCAACTTAATTTATCACACAGTTAGAATTTTTATCCCATGGGTTTCCAGGTGTAAATTAATTCAGAAACGTGGCCAGTACCTCTGGGTTGAAGAGACCTGCTTAAGCTTTGTGAGGACATTTAGCAATAGGTTTTTAAAAATGCATAAACCAGATTTCTTTTATAATTCCATTTGTGTTTATCCAATTCTTAAAATGTTTAGATGCTGTTGGCATTTGATGGTATAAACATGGCGGCAAATTAAAAGGTTCATTCATGTACGAAGACTTATAAATTATATAGGTAAATTGTTAACTTTAATTCATTGGTGAAATAACTACTAAAATATGTTGCATAATGCTGTGACTATAATTCTATTTTTTCATATAGAAAATTGCTGATCTTGAGCATGTTTTATAGCATCCATAGCAACAAATAATGAACAGAAGAAATTATTTCTTTAAAGCTTACAACTTTACGTCTTCTGGGTACTTACAAATTCCCTAATTAGGCTGATTTACAGACATTATTTTGCTTAAAAATACCTACTGAAGTACTATCTTTGACAGTAAGGAAGAAATGCAACCTGTCTCTCACATCTCATGCTTTGACTCTGGTATTCACAAGGATGAGCCTCATTAAATGGAGTTGGCTTAGGACCTGGCTGTGGTTTAAAATAACTTCAAAACCAGAAACACATTTTCTTCACTTTTTAAAGACATGATTTATAGTGCATAGAAAGTTAAATTGAATATTGATCCTTGAAAAGCAAATGTGTCCTATTAAAAAATGACAGAACAAAAGAACACAACAGAAGATTATAGAGTGATTGATTGTCCAAAGCCTGGTGATAGGAGCTGCCCCTTTATATCATCTTCTCCAGGCATCTGTAGCTCTGAAAGGGTGACAGCAATGAGGTTAGAAGAGATTAGTTGCACCCTGACATAAACTGTTACATTTTATAAGAAGATTGAGGAAGGTTGGTAACAAATCATTTCTAAGAAGGAATTTGAGAAATGAGGAATAGGGCACAAGATCAATAAGATCTATGATATAACTCCAGGAAGGGACACCAGGGAATTTCTTATAATTTCTCAAACTCTGAAGCACCTTCAGAGAGAATTTAAGTCAGTGAAAAGTAATTGAGATGACAGAAAATCACAAACTGGCCTAACACTGTCATTGATTGGATATGTCAGGCAAATTGTGGTTATCATTCTTATGACCAGGCTTATTAAAGTAATATCTTCATAATCTAGAGGGGCTCAGTGTTGAATCATCCTGGAATCTTTCCCAAATCCCTGTTATGAGTCTTTGGCATTTTTCCCTGGAACATATTGCAGGCTTGCAACCTTGTCATTTCAGAAACTATCCTTTCATTTTTACCTTTAAAGGAAAATGGTCATTGAGTCTAGTACTAGACCTTGGGAATCAAGCCAAAAGAAAAAAAATCTACAGGGCATGATTTGATTCTTTCTTTCCTGTAATAGCAGTGGTGGTATCAAACCTTAGTGGGTATCAGACTCACTCAGTAGCTGCTGCCACTGACAAACCACAATTCATTTGAGGTTTTCACCCTTTTGTTTTATATTTTCCCAGTTACCATTATTACCATTCCTATTACCATTACTGCCATTGTGATGATGATAATAATTAAAAGGAAAACATGTAAAGCAGGAAATCTCAAATAAACCCATTGTATTTTTATAAGTAGCATTTGTTACTTCTAAGTAATTGATAAAGTGTCCCACATACTATGGCATATACTGAAACCTCCATTAGTGAAATATGCGGATCTCGTAACAAAAAATCCTCAAGGTGGAGTTAAGTTACATGAAGGAGACAGTGAGGGATCTTTTCTATTTGGGTAAGACTTACTGACTTTCCTTTCTTTAACTTTTGGTTCTTCAAATAGTTTATAGCTCAGAGGAAACACCTTTTAATCTAAAAACTATTGAGGTAGCTGACAGAGGCAATCTTACTGGAGAAACAACGTCTTCACTACCAGTTAGAAGTTCATATTGCCTTTAATTCTGCTTCCAGGAGTTCCAGGAGTTGAAGAGTGAAGTTGAGACTTATGTAATTTTTCCTCAGTGCTACAAACATGTAGCTACTCATGGTAAAAACTGGGAATAAAGAAAAAAAGGAGCAAATTAAAATAAAACATAGAGACACACAAATTATAGTAATCTTGATGTTTCCTTATGAAACTTGAGATCCGGTAAGTGAACTTCTGATAGAATTATTGAGCATTCACATATTATCCTTCAAGCTCTGTTAGTGATCTAAGATATTAGATCAGTAGATATATTGAGTCATATGTGGAAGCATTGACTAGATTGCCTTGCATTGTGATAGAATTGGAGAATCAGGTGGGTCTAATTTGCATGTCTTGGGAATACAGTTGCTTGACAGCAATGACAGGTTTTATCCCTGCTGTAGGGGGTAGACTTGAAGGAGGGAGCTCTTCTGATCATTCTGTCAGACTGAGGCCTCCACTCATAAAGCAAACTATTATTTAGGATTTTATCTTCTCATCTATAATTAAAATGCAGTTATAAAATGATATATTCATCTCATTATGGTGGCTTGTCAAATCAAGAGCTTTCTGAGGTCAGGGAGACTATGTTATCTGTATCTGTCTTTCTGTCTGTCTGTCTATCTATCTGTATCTATACATACATAATATACAGTATCTCCAATGCCTTGTATCATGTCTAGCCCATTGTTAGTATTCAGGAAGTGTTTGTGGAATTAAGAAATGGTCGAGTAAGTTGTTTCCTGTAAATAGGACTTTCATTATAGTTAGAATGGTGGTAAGTAGACTTAAACATAGAGCATTTTCTACTTTAATCAGTTAGCAGGGCTCCCTCAACTAGTCGGTTTATTTATTTTTTTAGGCAATGTTTTTTCTTTCTTTGTATTTAAAATTTCTTTGGAAGTACAAATGATATTATAAACACAACAACAAAAATATTTGTATCAGAATGTTTATTACAGCCCAATTCATAATTGCCAGGTCATGGAAGAAGCCCAAGTGTCCATCAATCCACGAATGGAACAATAAACTGTGGTATATGTACACCATGGAATACTATGCATAAAGAAAGATGGAGACTTCCAGCTAGAGGCTGAGGCAAGAGGATCAGTTGAGTGCTAGGGTTTGACATTGCTGTGAGCTATGTTTCTACACCCTCTTCTGTCTACAGAGGGTGACAAAGTAAGACTCTGTCTCAGAAAAAAAAAAATTATAGATTATTCTACCTCCCAGCAAACTCTATTGATTTTTTCCAATTCATCTGTATGCATTTGTACATTTTGGGGGCAGTTTTATGATTAGAACCCAGATATAATTTGGTGTACTGAGTTTTCTATGTAATATAAATGCTTTTATACAGTTTCATACAGCTTGAAATTGTATTTTTAAATGGCTGCATATTATGTTCTTGTCTTTCTTTTCTCCTCCAGTATGTACCCATCTGCTTTGTCTTTCTAGTAAATTCCCATTTAGCTTTCAAGGTCTCATTGTTTCCAACAATCCCCTCATTTTTGTTGATTTTTATGACCTTAATCCTTTGCACATAGTGTATAGAGGTTTTGATATTGTAACTTTTTTCTTTTTATGATTTTTATGAGAAGTGAAGTACATCTGAGCATGGATTATATAGCTCTATGTCCTGATGCCTTTTAATTTACTAATAGTTGTGTAGTTGGACTCAACAAACATTTGCAGATACCAACCTAAGGTGTGAATAGAAGCATTGAATATGTTGCAGTTTCTACATTTAATGCTCAAAGTATAGTGGCAGACAGGAAGGTAGACACAATGTAGAAATTGCTCTTCTACAGTTGTGTATATGGTGCTAGGAAAACTCAGAGGATGCCAATATATCCATGCCAGAGCTTTTTCTTCCTGTTATTTTTCCACCCCTATATTTCCAGAATGGTATGTCTACACTAAGAACTTCTAGCATTTTTATTACTCTTGGTTTTTCTTGTTAAATTGTTTTCCAGAAGATTCTGTTTTTTCATGTCTTATTTTTCTCATCCCTTATCTGCTTATGCTTTCTCATTTATATTTGGTATCTTGAAATATGTTTTTCAACAAATTATATAAACTCTTTATATATTTGTGGCTGGGAGAATTATAAGATGTTTCTCAAGTTTTCCCTTCTAGGCCCTGAATAATTCCTGGGACAATAAATTTGATGGGTTTTACTCCCATAATTAAGTTACACTATATGGCACACTGTGGAGTGCAAATTATGAGATGGAAAGACCCCCACAGTTGTGTTCAAGGAACAACCTCCAAACTGCTTATCCTCCCTTCCTAAAACAATATTCCTTTCTTCTTGTTCCCTCTGTCAGAAAGCACATAACTTTCTCTCCCTAAACTTAATCTTTACCCCATGTACTTTAACTTCCCCTCAACTTTGTAAGATGAAAATATTCCCACTCACTTTCCTTGCTTATTTGCAACATTGTTAGTTTAAACAACCTTGTTTAGGTACTATATCAATAAAGCTGTTCACATGGTTTGGTGCTGGCCTCAGCCATCAGCTGCGTCAGACCTCCCAACCCTATCCTTATCTCTTGTGTGTCTTATTTTTTCATTCCCCCCATTCCTACTCTGGTTTGTTTACTCTTTGCACTGGTTCTCCAATGCACACAAAGGAATATTATCAGGATGGGTCTGATCCTGTGTAAGTAGTTATGACTACATTAGTCCTTTGAAAGTACAGTTTTCTCTGTACTTCTGGCCTATAGAAATGTGAGCTAATACATGGGTAGTATTTAAATCTACCCACTTTGTTATGGCAATTTGTTATGCAACAATAGCAAATAAATGCAATATTCATCATTTGTGATATTTGCTACATATACAGTATATTTTTCTCATTTGTTTTGAGTTTTGCTTGTACAAAAAGTGAGTTTTGCTTATATAAAAGGTTTGCTTCTTTATGTAATTAAATCTACTGAACTTTTTGTTAATGTTGCTCATATCTTCACATTTTAGAAGGCATTATGGTGGTAAGGGTAAGACTCTCAGTGGATTTAAGTTAGAGTGTCAAATTGTGAATTTTATTGGACTCTGTCACTGGGATCCTTTCTGCATAATAATTTATAACTTTTCAACCTGAACATTGACTCTCTTCACTGCTGCTTAACTAAGGAAAAATAGAAAGAAATTTTCTTTTACAAAAATTTGGGGATTTCAGGTTTACTAAAGCTTTCTTTTTTATTTTTGAATGGAAATTTTATGTCTAATATTTCAACACAGATTGGCATGTAACAATGGAGGGCAACTCCCTTGTAGAGATTAGTCTTTCCTTTTATTATAATTCTTTTTTTTAATTAATTGATAGCTGTATACATTAATGCAAACATGGGGTACATTGTGCTGTCTTCACACACAATTTGAAACACTTTCATCAAGCTGGTCAACATAAATTTCATGTCATTTGCTTAGTCATTATATCAAAACATTTATATTCTAGTTCTAGAAAAGTTCACTTGTACCCTTGTTAGACAGATATATAGGTGATCTTTCTAGTCACCCTCCCACCACCCATCCGCCCACTAAACCAAGTTATCTTAATGAGCTCCTTGTAACTTAGTACTTCTCACCGGAATCCTTGACATCTCTTCTTTCTGGGCTTCTTTGGGTAAAACCCTGGGGCCCTTCCTGAGTGAAAACCACTGCGCTGCTGCACCGCCTGTGGGGCGCACCCCTACTCTCTCCAGGAGCTGGGCTGACTGTGGATCACTGAGTCGGTGTAACTTAGAAAATGCAGGCTATACACTTTCTTAAAAGAACCTTTTTTTTTTTTTAAATTTTTAAAAAGTAAGACTTTAAAGCAGTGAAGGCAAGTCTCAGCCCACCCAGTTTCTTCCACAGTGACTTGTTACTTTCACAGGAGGAACTAGTGTAACTCAGGTAATCAAAATACTACCAAATACATGCCCTGGCCAAGTGTAATTCCCAAAACAATATAAAATTCCTAGACAAAGGACCTGCATGGGGATTTTCCACCTGGGTCCCCGCCACCAGTGGATTTGATGCCTTTACTTCCATTCCTATTCCTTTCTATCTAATAAATTCTGTCTTATCACCGATCTTTGTGGTCTGTGGGTTCATTCTTTGAGAATCAGACCAAGGACCTACTGTAGAAAGAAATTCTGGCAGAATGATCTTACTCCTTGGGAACCAATGCATTTACAACATGGTAAGTGCCATGAAAACATATTTGTTTTTTCCATATGTGAAAAATACAAAGAAAAAAGAAATACCCAAGCTTAAGAACAATGAGAAAAGCAATTGGAAGGGAACCTAGAAGCAACAGAAATACCTAGATCTATCCTATGGAAGATACTTAGAGTTGAACACATATTCCTGAGAGTCATGGGACTTTACATAGAGGGTGTTGGCTATACAGTTTTTAAAAGGCTGTTGGGAAAGTGTGTGGTACAGCCAGCAGAAGCTCTGTCAACACCACTTGGACGCCTGTATGAATGGAAGCCTTCTCAAAGCAGAAGCACACGGATGTATGTCACTTTGAGGCACTCTCTCCTTCCCCCAGCAGAGCCCCTCCTATGTCAGTGTTTTTATTCCTGACACAAAATTTCTTGCTACTTCTTTGGCATTTCCTACCTTTTTCAAACTTCTCTTTATTGAGTTTTGGATTATGAAGTAGCTTTGTTAAAGGAAAAAATGTATTGGCATGACAAATTAGAGGAAAGATCTAATCTGGAGGAACATTGCATGGCTTTACTCATGTCCAAGGTGGTCTTACCGCTGGGCAGCTCACCACAGTTGACTTGTATTCAAAAAAGACCGCATGTGAAATAGAAGCACCTGCTTGGGTGGAGCTTTTGCTTTGTGTAGGGTACACACTGAAACACATATATGGCTTCAACCATGTGTCCTAATTAAAATTTTTCTTTTCCTTTTTTCTTTTTTTTTGGGGGGGGGGACAGAGTCTCTCTATGTTGCCCTTGGTAGAGTGTCATGGCGTCACAGCTCACAGCAACCTCAAACTCTTGGGCTTAAGTGATTCTCTTGCCTCAGCCTCCCAAGTAGCTGGGGTTACAGGCACCCGCCACAATGCCCAGCCATCTTTTTGTTGCAAATTGTCATTGCTGTTTAGCTGACCTGGGTTGGGTTCGAACCCACCAGCCTCAGTGCATGTGGCCAGCACTGTAACCACTATGCTATGGGTGCCAATCCTAGAATTTTTCTTTATAGAGCAACATACGTTATCCTCACGACAGCTGAAGACAAACTAGTCAGCAGCACTTGCCCACTGGCCTGATCTGGGCTTAGTCTCCAAATCCACGCAATGTCTCACGTAGTTTTCAGGTGGCTTTTTTACCTCTATAGGTTTTGCATTAGCCTCCAGGCCACTCCTTAATACAGAGGCGTATATTAAAAGTTAAATCTTTACTTCTGTATGTAATAATAACAAGTGACATCACAGTCTCAATTGTGGACCTGTCAAGTCCAGCACAAAAACTAGTCATAATCAAATTTTCACTAACATCCCTTTTTGTAACTGCACGCACTAACTTGATAATTCTGGCACTTATTTACATGATAGGATTAACTGAATTAAACCTGAGACTGCCAAATTCATTAATTTAGAGGACTAGAAGTTGTTTGTTTTTTTTTTGAGACAGAGCCCCAAGCCTTGGGTTGAGTGCCGTTGGCATCATAAATCACAGCAACCTCAAACCCCTAGGCCCAAGTGATTCTCTTGCCTCAGCCTCCCAAGCAGCTGGGACTACAGGCACTCATCACAACACCTGGTTATTATTATTTTTTGGTTGTAGTTGTCATTGTTTGGCAAGCCTAGGCCAGATTTGAACCCACTGGCTCTCGTGTATGTGGCTGGTGCCTTAGCTGCTTGAACTACAGGCGCCACCCGAGGACTAGAAGATTCTTTACCAGGCTGACCTACTTACCCTTAATAACATCTCTATGGGCTCTGAGATGTCTTCACCACAAATGAGTGAAGAAAAATATGTATGAAGAAAACCACACATACATTCCAGAAAATACAATTACCAGAATGACTGCTATAAAAATGACTATAAAAAATGCCTAGGTTTTGGTGTGGGTTACAGAGACAGGTGGGGGCAGGGAGTAGTCCATATCATACACATTAGCACTGAATGCTGATATGAACTCTGGCAAATCCATGAGACTTCTTTACCCTAAGGTAGAAGCAAAAAGAGTAGTGTGTGAGCTCGTGGAAAATACAAAGAAATCTGAACACCAGTTCAGGGAAGGATGATCCAGTACATTCCTTATAATAGGTAAACAGAAAGGCTAATAGCAGATGTTTTCCATTTAAGCTCACAGAGAAATACCTCCCTGTGGTAAACAGAGATGGTCACAGAGTAACCATGGAAACCCCTCTGTCCTTCATCAACAAAATCTGTGTTATGTTCATGATAAGAAGTAATTCTCACTGAACAAGTTTCCAAGGGAAAGGCAACAAAATCGACAAAATTTTATACAAAGAGTTAAAAAAAGGTCCTTTAAAAATGAGGTTAACTCAGTGGTCAAGAAAGTACTGTGGTTTGGTAGATTACTTGCATCTTCTGTAATGTCTTTTGTTCTGCTCAACAGTACAGTCCTAACTCAGCTTCTATCTACACATGAGTCATTTTGGATGCTGTCGGCTGACTCTTTCTCACACATCACTTTTGTTTGTATTTGAAGGTCTTTGCCATACTGTGAGAGTAGTGAAGGACTGTCTCTTTATGGTAGTGATGCTGGAGCAGAGAAAAACATGAAGTGAAGAAATGAGCCATGTAATGATCTGGGCTATGAGGTTTCCAGGAAGATGGAAAAGGCCCGAGGCTAGAATAAGCACTCAAGATGAGGAAGACCAAGAAAGACTGTGTGCTGGAATGGAATGATTAAAGGGTATGGTAAGAGAAAAAGAAATCAGAAAGGTAGAGATCAGTTGAGCTATGGGAGGCCAAAGTTAGGGGTGTGGACTTGATTATAAGTATAATTTATGGTAAGTTAAGAAAGTAATTCAATAAACCCTGCTAGTAAATGAATTATTTAGAATCACTAATTTTGTTAAATTAGGGCTTAAGTTTAAAGGACAATTTAAGAAGACAAAAAATATTTTTTTGCATGTTACATATATTTGAATTAAATCATACTTATATTGGCCAACATTTTCCACTACTAAAATTCAACAGCAATCTAAGCAAGAGGGAAAAAAATAAAGTTACGTGCAAAATTTTGTATTTTCATTTTGTCTTAGAACTTTAATATTGTCTTTTGATAAAATTGGTTAATAAGTGAATGAATATTCAGAATAAAGATGATTTAAAAAATAACACATATACACAGACATATATGTTAGCATGGAGAGACTTGTTTATATTACACATTTTCAGATGGTAAAGTTATCACTTGTTTGCATGATGGATTATGTACTAATATATCAGAGTTCCATCTTAGAATACCACTAATATATCTAAGTTCCATCTTAGAATACCACCACTTTTAGGTTCTTGAGGATTAAAGAACAGATTCACTGACCCAGACAGGCAGGCTCTGAGATGACCTCTAATACCAGGGCCCCACAGCCTGATATTCATACTCTTGGTATCTCTCTTCTAATGAATGTGGGCTGGACTTAATGATTTGCTTCCAATAAGTAGAATATAGTAAAAGTGATGGGATACCTGCTCTGATATTATCTTACAAAGTGACTATGGCTTCCATCCTGGCACGCTCATTTGCTATTCTGGCCGAAGCCATATGCCATGTTGTGAGCAGTCCTATAGACAGGTGCATGTGGTAAGGAGTCAAGAGAGGCTCTGGCCAAAAGAAAGCGAAGAATTGTAGCTCTCAATCGAGAAGCTCGGTGAATTTGATCCTTCCAACAACCAAATGAGTGAGCTTGAAGATGGACTTGCCCCAAGAATGAGAATGCTGTGCCATGTGACAGCTTGACTGCAACCTCATGGGAAACCTGACTCAGAACCACCCTAACTAGGCTACATATGGATTCCCAAACCAAAGAAACTATGAAAACATAAATGCTGTTGTCACTTATTTTGGAGGGTAATTTATTACACAGCAGTATACAATTGACACATTGAGCTACTAAAACATCTTAATGGAGTAGATTCTTAACAGTGGCTAATTCAAAAGACATTAAAAATGGTCTGAAATAAAGCCAGCTCATGCCTGTAATCCTAGCACTCTGTGGGCCCAGACTGGAGGACTGCCTGAGCTTAGGAGTTGGAGATCATTATTATATAATATTCCTTTCTGTAACACCCTCATCTCTACTAAAAACAGAAAAAATTAGCTGGGTGTGGTGGTGTGCCTATAGTCCCAGCTACTCTGGAGGCTGAGGTGGGAGGTTCACTCAAGCCCTCAAGTTACAAGTCTACCCTGGGTAACATAGTGAAACTTTGATTCTTAAAAAAATATTAGTCAGAGAATCATGATTATATATTAAAAAAAATCAAAACATCGTTTTAAGAGAAGACTCCTTTCACTCAACTGTCTATATGCAATTATATAACATTAAAATGGAATAAATTTCAATGAAAATGCCAAGTTGCTAATACATTATTTAAAACTAGACAACTTGCAAGACTTTAAGGAGAAGCAAATTTATAAGAGTAAAAGGCACAACTCTCAGCCTGCTTAGGCAACCAGCCTGCTTGAACAGAATAGGACAGTTCCCAACTATATTTGCTTTGGGGGAGCCACTTCCAAAAACTGTGATCATCAAAAGTAATTATGTCAACATTTTCTTATTATTAAAACTGACACATTTGTTCAGCTGATTCGCTTCCTGCCCTTCTGTTTTACCTACTCCAGCTAAAAATGTGCCTCCTGTGCTGGCACTGGCATGTGTAGACCAATGCTAGTAAGTTCTTCTAGATTTTCTTTTCATGGAAATGACTTTGAGATTAAATGTAATTATAGTTTAGTCTGCTAGTCATTTGTTCATCTACTTGGACCCTTAAGAATGATGTGGTAGAATTAGAGTAACGGTATTGCTTATTTTTATTCCTCATGTACCACACCAACAGGTACAAGGCATACAGAGGGGAAGGAAAACAGTAAAAGTGAATCAGTGACGGGGGTGGGGGGTCAAATTATGAAACATCTGCTGCTGGCTGTGTTCACAGGATTCATTCCCTGATGAAAGACATCTAAAAACAAAACCAAGAAAGTCTCTTCTATGTTTTATTTTCTTGAGTTATTTATCAAGCACGAAAGAAAGGAAAGGAGCAGTTTTACTACAACATAAATGGAAATAATTTAAAAGCAGGAAATATTGACTTACAGTAACTTAGCAGAACTTCCCAAATCCTTTTTTTAAAAATAGTAATTGTTTTTAATACATCATCCACTGCTCTGGCAACTATGCAATCATTTTTTTAAGTCTTTCAAAAGCACACTTAACATTTTACTTTACTTTTATGAACCTTGGTGTGGAGACTTTCTCAGACAAAAAAAGTCTTTCTTGCAACTTAACCTGTTTTCAACTCTCTTATGAGACAAAAGTCTAAATAATAAAGAAAATGCAAGATAAAGAATAGTAAGTTACAAAATTGGCACGGTG
Source organism: Galagoides demidoff (assembly GCA_963574575.1). Taxonomy (NCBI): domain Eukaryota; kingdom Metazoa; phylum Chordata; class Mammalia; order Primates; family Galagidae; genus Galagoides; species Galagoides demidoff. The sequence goes on from CAUYQV010160442.1 coordinate 18,539, forward strand.
AACACAGAATGATGTTACTGGTAATTTCTAAATTGCATTAACTTCATGTCTGTATCCTACTTTCTTTAGCTATTTTTTATTTAAACTTTTTCCCACTAGCTCAAAACCACATAGTATAATTGTTGTACATTACAGTTTAAGACCAGACATTGACCTGGAAATGTAATTTATTTTGCTCAAATTGGACAATCTAATTCCTCTCTCCAAATACGTTCATCTTGTGTACTATAAACCAGCTGTTCAATAAAATCTGACTCCAAAATTGCACAGGCTTTATTTAAATCAGAGAGAGGAATCACTCACAACTTGTTTTTCTTTCCAAATTATATGTAACTTTTAAACCCAGAAACAACAGAAAATATATATTTTATTCAACTCTCTTAAACCCTTATATATTACCCAGGATTAAAACCTCTAACATAAGGGTATCTTCTCTGTTCTTTCAATAAATTGGTCCCTGAACTTTCTGTCCCTACATAACTTATACTGTTTAGATTACAAATCATATCATAATAAATTTAATAAGCCAAAGACATCTAACAAATCGAAGAAATCTATCTCTTGGTCTTAAGGAGTCCTATATAGTTTCTCATAGGTCAACTTTTTGCATGTTTTCATTTCTACAACAACTGTTGAAAAGTAGGTTAAAAATTTCAATTCACTCTTCACTGTAAACTCCACATTTCAATTAATATGGTAGAAAAGCAACCTAGTATATACTTTAATTATTTTATATTTGAAAAGAATTGACTAAACTATGCTTGACAACTAGTACGAATCATATACAGAATTAAAACAGTAAAATCTTTTCCAGTGGCCATAAATTACCAAATAACATTTACCTCACTTATTCTTTCATTCAATAAACATTTGCTATCAAATCCAAAATACTGTATTACATTTTATTTTACTGTTCTCAGTGAATGTATATCCTTTATACTAAGGGATAAAGTGGTATAAAAAATATTTCGTATATTTTGGAATCCCAAATATTTTCAATCCTTGTGCATCTGTCCTTCATACTGAAATAGTAAGATTAATCAGAAAATATCTTACAAAATGCATTTAAATCCTGGTTGTGGCTGTGTAAATGGTATAGATTACTTTCCTGAGCCTTCACGTCTTCATCTATAAAATGTTTATGCAAACATTCCAAAATCTGTAACAGTATTTTTCCCGAGCATCTTAGATAAAGGACAGTGCTTAGCTGAGAGCTGAGCATTACACGGATTAATATAAATGAAAATTCCTCTTTCATGTTTCTTGCAAAGTTTCCTCTACCACATACTGTACTAGCTGCTGGGAATATGGAGTTGAAGCAGTGACCATAACAAACAAGATCATACAAGAGAATAAATAGGCTAATCTGACTGAAGAGACACAGGAGAAAAACTAAACAAGTTGTGATGCCACGGAAGCCTAGAAATAAAGGATTTCAAGAAAGAGGGAATTTCAAAAATGTACAGAAGGGGACTGACTGGAAAGGGGCATGAAGGAACTTGTGAAATAATGAGAACATTTATATCATGATTGAAATGGTTGCTCCACAATAGTTTACATTTGTTATAAAACTCACTACATACACATGTAGAATTAGTAAATTTTACTGTATTTACTGTACAGGTTATGATCATAAATATCTCATTAAGTCTAATTTTTAACAGTATAAATGTCATTAAAGACAATAAGAAAGTTCAGGACCTGTTCTCAATTCAAGGAAACTCAAGAAGTACGACAAATAGATGTAACATCTGATCCCTCCCCCCCACTTTTTTTGAATCTGGAATCTGGGGGAAAAAAAAACTATCAAGACTATTTTGGACCCTTTAGGCCAGGAGTTTGAGACCAGCCTGAGCAAGAATGAAACCCTGTCTCTACCAAAAATAGAAAAAATTAGCCAGATGTGGTAGTGCATATTTGTAGTCCCAGCTAGTTGGAAGGCTGAGGTAGGTAAATTGTTTGAGCCCAGCAGTTTAAGGTTGCAGTGAACTATGATGCCACCACTGCACTCTAGTTGGGAAGAAAGAGTGAAACTGTCTTAAAAAAGCGGGAAGGGAATATGGACTATGAAAAACTGTATTGTAAAATAAAAATAAAAACTGTATTGTATCAATGTTAAACTGTTTTGTTTATTGTGATCATTTTATTATGGTTATTTAAGAGAATGTCCTTTTCACAGGAGATACATTTTCAAACATTTAGGGGTAAAGGGTCAGAATGTCTGCAGTTTACTCTCCAATGGCTCAAAAAAAAAAAAAAGAAACAATCCATGTGAGTATGCATAGATATAAAACAAATGTAAAAAAGCCAGGCGTGGTGACTCAAACCATAATCCCAGCACTTGGGAGGCTGAGGTAGGTGGATTGCCTGAGCTCACAGGCACTGTATTCATCTTTTGACTTCTCTATAGATTTGAATTTTTATAAAATAAGAATCAGGGGACTGAAAAAAAGGAGGGAATAATTAGCTGTGCCAAAAACTGTTGAGAGGTCAGGTAAGATGAGAATGGAGACATGACCTTTGACTCTTGCAAGATATTAGTCACTGATGGCCCTTTTGCAAGACTATTTTAGTGGATTGGAGGGGCAAAAGCTTGGTAAGAGTGGACAGAAGTTAGAATAGAAGGTAAAAAAGTTGAGGCAGTGAGTATAAGTAACCCTTTCAAGAATCTTGCAAAGAGGGGCAGCAGAGAAATAGCACATGGAGTCAAGATAGCCTCCCTGCACTAAAGGTAATAGTAAGATATTTTATTTTGTATGCTGATGGGAAAGATCTAATTTAAAGAAAAAGAAATTGATATATTATAGTAGAGAAAGGGTATAAATGCAGAAGAAAAGTCTTTAGCATTGTGAGGTGTTAGGATTTAGGTTCAAAAAGGAAAGAATCACCTTAGATGACGGTGATAACAATGACAATTGTGGTCACACAGTAGCTACTCAGAAAATAGCCAGAAACTATTTAAAGCATTTTTACTCATTTAATTTTCACACCAACTCTAAGAGAAAGTTGAGGTATTACTTATATTTCCTTTTACAGATGAGGAAACTGAGGTATGGAAAATATGATTAACTTGCCCAGTGATAGGAATCTAGTCAGTGGCAAAGCTGGGAGTTAGAACCTAAGGGAGGGCAACAAGAGGGAAGGCAGAGTTTGTGAGCGCAGATGCAGCTGGGCCGGCGGTAGTGGAAACATGAGACAGCTCTTGTATGATCACATCTATTTTCTCAATGCAGCAGTTGGTGAGTTCATCAGCTGAGAGGGTGAGAGAGGGGATGTTGGAGTTTTGAACAGAGAAGGTGAGAAATTCTTGTTTCAGAGAGAGGGAAAGTGAATTTACTACCAATGACCGGTGGTAGTGAATACCCCTTCGAGATTAATGGCTATAAATCTGAAGTGAATCCTGACTGAACAATACTTTCAAGCAAGTATTTTCGCTGTTTGTGAGCAGACATAAAGAGGAGAGTTGGGTTTAATTAGGATGAGGTTTTTTCCAGGCAAGTGGGACTTAAGAAGAAAAAGCCAGAGTGTTCACAATAGAGTGCTGACAATGTAGCCACGGAATCCAGGCTGGGTAAGGAGTGAATGGCCATGTGACAGATGAGAACAGTGTAGGGTCAAAGGACTGGAGATCTGCCAGGTAAGTGTGAATACTGAAGACACTAAGTAACAGAGACTGGGATGTTTGGAAAGGAGATTTCAAAGGAAGTGCCATTACTGATGATGGTAAGGTCTAGATGGGAGGCTGAAGTGATTGGATCAGAAAAGGTTAGGGTCCTAGATAAGTTCCCTATGTGGCTGTTGAAGTTACACAGAGAGATAACAGAAGCCATGGTGCACAGTCATTAGTGAAGAGAGGGCAGATGACAGTAACAAAGAAGGATAAGAGGAGTAAAGTCTGATGTGTATACTTGAAAGATGTTAGAAGGACTGAAAAATAAAGGAGGAGAAAGAATATGGAAGTTGTAGTGGGGAGCGAGGTACCACCTAGCCTCCTGTAGGCTCTAACATACCCAAGGTAGGAAAGAAAAAGCAGGCTCTAATTTGGGAAATACTCTCAGTTAGAGCAAGAAAGAGAAGGGATGGGTCAGAGAAGAGGCTGGGATATAGCATGGTACTTGTTACATGTAACATGTATCAATCAGCAATCAACATTTCTTAATTTGAATCTTAATTTTTCTAACAGTTTACTGTATCCTATAAATGAAACAATTTAGAGACAAGAATCTGAAACAGATTAAAACTACAATGATGTTCTAGTGACTGAACTTTCCAAATCCATGAAAGGGTCATCTTTAAAATTAGTCACCTGGCCAAGACAAGCATAGCTGAACAGCATCTTATTGTTTTTGGCTTAATGTCAGTGGATAGCTCACTGTTATAAAATAGAACCAGGCATTCTCTTGCATAAGAACTCAGTATCAGGAAAACAAAATTAAATAAATTCTGCCTTGATGAAGTTTAGAAAACAGCCTGAATATGAGCTAACCAAAGTTAAATCCACTATAGTTCAAGCAGAGGAAACATAGGTACCTATAGGATGAAAATAAATGAGATTTCTTAAATATACATATATTTCTTGAAGTGTAATAAATTACACTTTGGAATATACACGTACCACCTTATTCTGGTGGTAGTATATATATTCCACTAATAACTTGAGAGGTGTGCCGTTACTGAAGAAAGAAATATTCTTCCCAATATTATAGTTTCTTTTCTTAAATTTGTTCTGAATATCTCTGTAAGACTAAGTAGTTATTATAATTTGCTTATGATTTAACACACAAAAAATTATATGTCTATAAAGTTGCCTCCTGAGCATTTCTAATAAGCTATCTGTACATAGGTTCATGAAATTCTGGAGTGCATTATAGTCTCAAAATATACAATGAATAATATTTGTTCCCTAAAGCCTAAATTTTATTGGAATTTATCTATAATCCCCCTAAAAATCTGTTGTTTGTTTTATAACTGTATTTAAAAATTTAATTATGATCGCCAATCAGAATATAGACTGTTTCAGCTGTAGATTAATTTAAAGGGCTCTTCATTTTCATTTTCCTTATATGAATTTTTAACACTAGACAGAAAATTTACTGGTAGGTGCACTATGCCAGATAATGGACTTAAGAAAGATGGCCTACTCTCCTATTTTCAGTAGGCCTCATACTAAGTGCCAAAGAAAGCAATTAGTCAATAATAGACACTGCACTCATTTATAATGCACAGCTGGTACTGGGAGGTATTTTTTTCTCCATGAAGAACCGTGACAGCTGGAAGTAATCTCTCCTATACCAAATTTCTTTAGTACTTTGTATATTACTTATGGGACTCTCTCTTTGAGTACAGTTATTTCTGTGCTTGTCTTATTTTTCCCTTTAGACAACAAGCAGGTACACTATGCCTTAACATCTTTGGATTTCAGTATTATTTGCATCTTGTTTAATGCACAGTACTTGTAGTAAAACAAAATGCAAAAGTAATACTATCAAATCAAAACCTTGTATATTATGGATTAAACATAATTAGATTTCTGTGGTTTGGTTGAGGATCATATTAACATTTAGGTAACACAGGAAATTGCTTTAAGCTCCCAAACCTGAATTTACAAATTCACTGTTAGAACACAGCAGGGACTTATACTATATGTATGACTTGAAAGTCTCCAGACGGCAAGCCTGCAAAGCAGTCAAGATGCTAGCTTTTGGCTTGGTGCCCGTAGCACAGTGGATATGGCATCAGCCACATGCATCAAGGCTGGTGGGTTTGAACCTGGCCAGGGCCTGCTAAACAACAATGACAACAGCAACACAAAAACAGCCGGGCATTGTGGTGGACGCCTGAAGTCCCAGATACTCGGGAGGCTGAGAAAAGAGAATCGTTTAAGCCCAAGAGTTTGAGGTTGCTGTGAGCTGTGATGCCATAGCACTCTACTGAGAGTGACATATGGGACTCTGTCTCCAAAAATAAAAAAATTTTAAAAAGATGCTAGCTTTTCCAATTTTGTAAATAAAAAATTATTTTTGTCTTTTAAAAAATACAACAATTTTTAAAAAGAGAATAATGGAATGTAAAAATAATATTTTTGTGAAAATGGTAGGAAAATGTTTCAGAAATAATGCATGGATACCCAATTGAACATTTTAAATGTCTTTTAATTAATCCAGAGAATCTTGATTAAACAATCTCATGTTGTTCATAAACCAAAATTTCAACTTACCATTTATGTTTATCGCTGGTAATACAATTGACATTTTTGGTCTTGTGGTCTTGTTATGGGTAGTGGCTGGTAACAGCAGGTGATCCTACAATTAACAAAGAATAATCTGTTATATATAATAACTAGTTGAGTCCTGAATAGGCCAAATTCAGGAGTTCTAAGAGGTACATTTTGCTGAGATCACGAAAAATGACAGTTTTTATTTGAACTTTGCTTAGAATTGTTCAATCAGTCATTAATGTAGACCAGAAGACTACATATATAACCTTTCTGGGTCTGTTTCCAGTCTGGTAATGGCTAATTAGGTAATGTCAAAAATACTCAATTTATCTGTCTACTAAAAAGTCATTTTTTTTTTAAAGAAGAGGAATTTTTTCCCCACAACAAAATAATTCTTATCCCAAACTATTGATATATAAAAAAGAGATTTTGAAGCGGGACCAGAGCCCTGAGACTTGTCCACTTAGCCTCCTCTTCTGTCTGCCTCTGAAGGAGCCACAGCATTAAACTTTTATTTGTAAGCAACAGGTACATGTAAGAGAAAGTGTGCCATTCTTGCCCTTAAAAAGCAGTTCTTCTATTTCAGTAGGAGAACTAAAATTGTAAATGTGTGTCTGGCACAACTATATAGTCCTAAATATAATATAGCCAACTTCTGATGATCTGTGAGTGACCCAGGTTATCAGAAGTTTCTGGTTTCAAGCCACACTATTCATAAAATTAAGAGTGAGCCAAGAGGAGTCTTACTTCAGGAAAGGGGAAGTGTAACCATTCTGAAAAATGTATATACAGAGAATGCCAAAATAATTTACACACATTTTAAGAAAGGAAAGAACTATGTTGAATTCGTCATACTCAAGTCACGTCTGACTTCTGTAATAACAAGGGAGCTCAACGTGACTTATATTCGTCTTTTGTTACTGGTATATAAACGTATAGAGTATGACAATTTCAATAAGGTTTTTTCCTTTCTTAAAATATGTAAACATTCTTTTGGCATCCTCTGTATATCTGTAGGTATTCCAAAGCTAATTATAAATGACTTATGATATTAATATTAACTACTATTTTCAATAGCTCCTCTTTTTCCTAGCAAAAACCTAAGAATTGTCATGGAGCCCTTTTCTTTATCATGACAATGGATTACTTGTCCATGGTGAATGTATCTTGCTCTGTAAACCTGTATATTGGTCTTACTCTGTAAATCTACCATTCTCTTCCTCAATAAACTTCGTTTCATATTTGCAAAAAAAAAAAAAAAAACTGCCACAGAAAAAGAAAAAAAAGTACATTAGCATCTCTATTTAAATTGGAGATAAAACTGAAGGTAAGTTTAACCAATTTCCTTTTTTTTCTTGTTCCTCTGTTCATTGTTTCTTCATTCCTTCATCAAACTTGCTATATGAAAGCACCTATCAAAAAGTAGGATTTGATATAGCTACGAGTGATAAAAATTTGATATAACTTAGCTGAAAGTCGACATGATTAAGAAATGAATTATCAGCAAAGCTAAGAAAATATCTAAAATGTGGAAAACAAATTGAAACTGATACATATGAACAGAACCGTGCAGAAAACATTTCCAGTAACTGCTTGTGCTTTGTGTAATTCAAGGCAACATTTCCGTGAGAACATGTTTTTAAAATCAGGGAGGGGAGGGAAGATGAATAACATTCTGTTAGAATTCCAGCACTGTGGCACAGGAGTTTTGTTTGTTTTTGTTTTTTTTTTTAAAGTGCATTGTTAGACACAAAGATCACACAATTCTGAGAGTAAGATAACATTATAACCAAGAAAAAACAAAGTTTGCTCATGTTCATGCCATGAAAATTATAAATAGCTTAATTCCTATAATTAAAATACTGTTTCGGGGTCTCTAAATCGAATGCAAAAACAAACCCAAAACTTGCAAGCCCCAAATTAAAGCTGTTGTAAAAACAAACACACTCAGATTCCACTGGTCATGGGTTAAGGTCAGAATCAGACTTAATTCTGAGCTTCCTGCTAAGATCTAGATGCCATATTAATTGTTGTTTTTAAACATGGTTTCTGAACAGAATGTCTTCTACTGTTTCTCTATAATAAATTTCAAACAAAGTAGTTATTTTTGCAGCTGAAAGCCAAAAGCCACATTAGTTATGAAAAAGAAGAGTCATTTCTTGTGTACATACAAATTATGACAGTTGACTTGTCTTGTCTTTAATAATTAAAGATTTGCAAGCTGCAGGAATAGACCACACCTTAAAGTGCTTGCTTACCAAGAGACCCAAAGATAAGTCTGTAGGGAACCAAAGGTGGTGGGCTACAAACTTCAATAGTGCTTATATTAGATTAAAAATAATTTATATATATATATTGAATATATGTCTGCAACAGTATAGTTACTTCATTTAACACTTATCTTCCTTTCCTCAAACATAAATGTTCCTTGAACCTCACAACAATGAATCTTGAATCATCTTTTTCTCTCTGTTCACCTCACTCTTTCTTAGATCATTAATCCTGTTAGTTGCATTTTCAGAAAAAAGGTGCTTTAGTTAATCAATCAAGAAATATTTATTGACTTCTTACCATTAATTAAAGAAAAAAAATTTACTGAACAAAATGCCTTGCCATGTATTCAGTACTGTATTGTGGAGAGTATTTTCTTTTAGAGGATATGAATCTGAGTTTTCATTTTGTTGAGGAAAACAATGTAATTGTGGCAGAAACAGCCATTTGTTCATTATATACGTTCTCCTTCCATGATATTAGAATAGAAACAGGCCCTGTAATTATTTAATTGAGCACAAAGCCATGAGTAATAAAGACTACATTCCCCAGCCTCTTTTGCAACCAAGTGAGAGTGCATATTCTGGTCAAAGGGCATAGAGGAGTGTACGTGCACCTTCCTCAAGATGGTAACGGTGGATAGTTGCCTCCTCCTTCCCTGTTCTCCCTCTTGCTAACCAGAAGGCAGACAGGACTGCTGGAGCTGAAGTAGCTATCTTTGGGCCATGAAGTAGAAGCTGCAAGTTGAAGATTATGGAGCAACAAGACAGAAAGAGATAGAGATCCTGATGATCCAAAAGCTATAATTAAGATTTGGGGAACATATATACAGGAGAGAGAGAGAAAAATAAAGTCTAATTTGTCTAAGCCGCTATTATTTTGGATTTTCTGTCACTTGAAGCTTAAATCTAAACCTAATTACTATTCATGTTATAAATTTGTAAAAAAGTACTAAAGATATTCTGTCAAGAGGAATATCAATAAAAGCTGAAGTCATCAGGGATAGCCTTTTTTTTTTTTTGTGATGGAGTCTCACTGTGTCACCCTCGGTAGAGTACCATGGGGTCACAGTTCACAGCAATCGCAAACTCTTGGGCTTAAGCGATTCTCTTGCCTCAGCCTCCCAAGTAGCTGGGACTACAGGTGCTCACCACAAGGCCCAGCTATTTTTTTGTTGTAGTTGTCCTTGTTTTGCAGGCCCAAGCCAGGTTCAAACCCTCCAGCCCTGGTGTATGTGGCCAGCGCCCTAACTACTGAGCTATGGGCACCAAGCCAGCCTTGTTATTTTTTAACAGCACAGGAAAATTATACTTATTATATAGCCTTCCTGATACACTCCCCCAGGATACACACACTACACCATTTTACCTAAATACTTATTAATGAACTAGTGGAGGAAATTCAATCCTGGAGGTACAATTTGATGAACCCCAATGAAAGACTTTCCTTCCTACTAAGTCAGCTAAAATAATACAACTACAACAAAAATTAAACAACTTAAAAATAAAAAGGAAAAATTAAAAAAAAAATTAAAAAAGGATGCTGCTTGGAGGCTGAAGTGCGAGAAGCAGGAGGTTTGCTTCAGCTCAGGCATCTGAGTCCAGCCTGGGTAAAAGAGACTCTATCTCGAAAAGAAAGAAAAGAGAAAAGATGCTGCCATAGAGATAAATGTGGTAATTCACAATAAAATTAAGATTTTAGTTGGTTATCAAATTTTGATTCTACCAATCCATGTAGAGTAGAAACTGATTTACTAGATTAAAACCCACTGACTAGTGTCCACAGCACACTTAGTATTCACAACTAGTTGAGTTGTATTTTTTTTTTCTCACCAAGGCTATTTTTGCCAATTGTATTTGGCAGTGTAATTGTGTAATTTAATAAAATACAACAGAACTTCACAGTTGACCAGCTCCTTAAGTTGACATAATTTTCATAAATGGGACCTGCACCATATTATGTTATCAGTACAGCAGGCCTGGCTTCTTATGTTGTGTACCTCTGTATGTTGCCCAGTTTGTTATAGTCCCTTGGGTTGTCAGAGGTTCTACTGTATTATATAAACTGATAAAATACTGTGTGCAAAGAGACCAAGACTTGATAAAAAAAAGATTAAGTTAAAAAAAGATTTCATAGCAAAACAAACATAAAAACATAATAGTCTGTACTCAGATTATTTAACAAGTATCTTCAAGTTCTTATTCTAAATTTTTTTTTTTTTTTTTGAGACAGAGGCTCACTTTGTAACCCTTGGTAGAGTGCCGTGGCGTCACATCTCACAGCAACCTCAAACTCCTGGGCCCAAGTAATTCTCTTGCCTCAGCCTCCCAAGACGCTGGGACTACAGGCGCCCACCACAACGTCCAGCTATTTTTAGAGACGGGGTCTCTCTTTGGCTCAGGCTGGTCTAGAACTGGTGAGTTCAGGCAACCCCCCCACCTCGGCCTCACAGAGTGCTGGGATTATAGGAGTGAGCCACTGTGCCAGGCTCTTCTTCTAATTTAAAGTAACTCTAACCAATACTGGAAATCATGATTGTAGGTTATACAAAAAAGGCAACATGGAACTAAACAGTGGATTTGAACTCAAAGAAAAGGCACTGGCCTTACATAAATAACTGGCAAATGAATACACATTTAAATAATATGAAATAAAGACTAACATACATATGTATATTTTAAAATGCTCCCCTGGGGGAAAAAGGAAAAGAAAAAAACGATCCGCTTCTTCAACCTAGGTTTATTAATAGACTATCTTAGTAGTCCCTATCATATAATTGTAGATAAAATGGCTTCTACCATACTAGGAAATTCTGGCTCAAGGCTGAAGCCTTTTATCTTGAATAGGAAGGAATATATTTCTATTATGATGTCCCCCAAGGAATGAAGGAAACTCAGTCTGTAATAGGCTGTACTGTGACACTGAGCAGCTATCACATGAATCAATATGGATGTCCACTAAGCAAAAAGTTTTGCATAGCATGCCAACATTAACAACAATGACTTCTTAACATTTTATATTTGGCTCATATCCATTGGATTCCAGAGATGAGGTTGGTTTTCCAACACAGAAGACTGTTAAACCAGATCAAAAATGAAAATAGTAGCTATCTTTATTTCAAAAATAGCTTTGTATTCAATTTTCTCCACCCTATGGTCCTGTCACAGAGACCTTCTGTTTTCTTCTATCACTCGACCTAATTTACCTTATTAACAATATTTCAAGCTGTCTAACAAATTGAAAGGCATATTGGGTATCAAAAATAAGACGGTCAAAGCAGTAATTAGAAGTCTGCCTTTCAAAGTTATTTTTTTTTCCAGAATATTTGGAATTAAAGTTTTCTAGTAGTAATTACTTGCTGATCGGAAACCAAATGTCTTCATTCACACTAACGCAACAGCAATTAGGCAATTTGAAGTCATTAAGATACACAGACTCATAGTGACATATCCTCAACATAAAAAATTGCAAAAAAAAAAAAAAACAAACAGAGGTAGTAAAATTAAGTAAAATGGAATTATAAAAGTAATTTAGAATGTATGAAAATGTCTATGATGCAGGGCTTCTCATCATAGTAAAAACATAAGTAATACATATTACTCATCTCAAAACTAGAAGCAGTTAACATAAATAGCAATATGAATGCAGTATTTGTGCCACTAATGTATGCAATAAAACTACAGACCAATAAAAGGTAATATAAAGCTTGCATCTGCACCATTAGTATGCGTGTCAGCCAGAGGAAGGATAAATCAAAACTATTAGTGTATAACAGATGGTCCAAGAGTGAGTCAAGGCTTACATTTTGACAAGAGGATAATACGGATACTTTAAACAAACCTGATAATGCTGGCAAGGTCACCAGATAAAAAATGAGCTTGAAGTTTTAATAAGTACAAACTCCAGGTTTCTTTAAGATATGGTTTTCATATCAAACTCTGTAAGATGCCCTCCAAACCTCCCCAACGACCTTTGCCTCCTTGTTTACTCACACACAAAAAATGTTAGGTTAGGCCATACAAAATTGGCATTTTTGTGGGTCAAATATCAGCAGTGTCATAAGGTTAAACCTAAGATTTATTTATGCCTCGCTCTTTCTTTTAATTAGGCAATTATAATACCTAGTAAAAATTTTATATACTGGTTTGGCATGAACTCATCTTTACATATATATGAGTCAATTGATTAGAGGCAAAGTCTATGCTTCTCTTTTTAAAAAGCAGATTTAATTTTTAGTTTCCTGGTCAAATGGTCTCTTATAAATACTTTCTGAAGGCTAAGATAGTAGTTTCTAAATCTTTTCTCTTGAGAGTTTCAGCATTTTAAATCAGGTCAGGATTGTTTTCCCTATAGAAAGCGCTTAGACAAAATATTGAATAGGCATAAGACTAGGAAGGCTTTGACACTGTACTTTCTATTATATTCACTTACTAAAGTAGGTCAAAATTCACAATGTTGCCAGCTACAACAGAGCTCTTTCAAAGACTGGGTAGAGTGTGGATATTAGGATAATAAGTGAGGAACCCTGAAACTTGTTATTAGTTATCATCTGATGAGTATCAACAGTGTAACAATCCAAAAAAAATGTCTTATTAAGGAAAAAGAATAAGTACAAAATAAAGAGTTTAACCATTTGAAAGTTTGTCAGACAAAATGTTTATGGAATGTTTCGTTTTAGTGAATTCACTTTACTCAGGACAACGGGGGAGTGAATTTCCTGAAGATTACATCCTTCACATATGTTACCAAAGCAAACCACAAGGGGGCAGGAAGGAGGGTCTGTGTGTACAGCAAATAAATCAACAATTTCCTGAGGAAAAGAGATATTAGGAAATAACTCTTCAAGGAAAAAGTTAAACACAAATATCTAAGAGAAGTACTTTTTGTTGGAAAGAAGGCGGAAAATGTTGAGTTGATACAAATTTTTTTTTTAAAATGCGAGGTAGAGTTTTTGAGTAGTCTCAAATGCCCCATGTGTGTGTAAGCAGCATGGCAAGGTGGGAAGGGAATATAGGAAGATACTCTAGCTGACTCTTTTCCTATCACTGATTCTACAAATTTCTGGAAGGGAAGGAAAAAAGGGGTCCCACTTCATTTATATTTCTAAAGGTATCTCTCCTTGCAAGATTCTCAGTATCTGGATATTCCCCAGTCTTCACTACAGATCTTGATCCTCTTCTTTTCAAAGCAGTTCTGATCTTGCTTTCACATTTAAAAAAATAGGGGAAGTGTCCTGTGAAGTGTCCCTAAGTATATTTTAGGAAAGAATGGTCTTGACAAGACAAACCATGAAGTGAAAAAAAAAGTATGGCCCTTAAATATTTTTTAATGGTCTTACAATTTTAACCTTAATCTGCAATAATCTGATTTACCTACTATAGAGGACAAATTTTCTCTTAGGATTTGCATTAGCAAAATAACCAAACTGAATACTTATTCACATTGGAAGCTGAGCTTTATGCCAGCTGCAATCCTGGTTAAGGACAGAAATATGATACTATATAGATCTGTTCCATAACAAAGAAGAGTTTCCTTTTCATAATACATAGAATGTACTTTCCAGAAACTAGTACAGTTTTCTTCATTCTCCTCATAAATAGAATAGCAAGTTCTCAGCTTCCATTTGATTTTAAAGGGCATTTCTGAGATATAATGCATTTGTAGATAATGAAACCTTTAATTGTTTGGTCAAGTACTGTTCTAGAAAGCTAGAATGGACAATACTTTTACCCAAATTTCAAATGGTAATGGTTTAAAAGGAAAACTAGCCATAATAGCATGCATTCAAATTCTGTACTAACCAGGTATCTTTCAGAGAGCATTTATAGTTAGAGGAAGCTGGGATCAGAAGTAAACATGGTGATATAAGTTCCTTCAAAAACAGAAGTTCTTAAAGGATACATATCAGCATCATCTGCAAGATTTTATAATAGTATAAATACTTACATTTCCCTCCACCCCCTGACAATAATTCTGATACAGTGAGTATGAGGTGGGACAAAATTTTGCACTTTTTTTTTTGGGGCTGGGGCTGGTTTTGAACCCACCACCTCCAGCATATGGGGCCAGTGCACTGCTCCTTTGAGCCACAGGCGCTGCCCCAAATTCTGCACTTTTAACAAGTAGCCCTGGTAATTCTGATGCATACAGTTCCAGGACTCTGCTTTCACAAACACCAGCCAGCATGGCATAGACCAGTGGTTCTCAACCTTCCTAATGCCGGGATGTATTTTCATTGTTACAAAGGGGTTGCAACCCACAGGTTGAGAACCACTGGCATAGACAGAGATTAAGAACATGGACTCTAGAATGAGACTGTCTGGCTTTCAATTCTGCCTCTACCACCTAGTTTCTAGCTGTGGGATCTACAGCAAGTTTCCTTAAGCTCTCTGTGTCCTTGTTCGCTCATTAGTAAATTGGGGAAAGTAACAATACTTACTTCATGGATAGTTTGTAAAGATTAAACAAGTTAATATTTTATAGCCCTTGGAAGAGTGCCTGGCCTGTAGAAAGCACTATTACATAAGCATTCAATTATTATTTTATTATTATTATTATTTTTTTGCAGTTTTTGACCAGAGCCGGGTTTGAACCCACCACCTCCGGTATATGGGGTCGGCGCCCTACTCCTCTGAGCCACAGACTGCAAAGTCTGAGGTAAGGGAAGTCCTTGAGGAAATGTAACAAGTAATACCAGTATGGGCACTGAGATGGGAAATCTACACTTGCTGTCCAGGTTTATTCCCCTTAACTTCACTGCTAACTAAAAGAAAGTGTGACAGGCAGTCATGACTGATCCAAACTCTTTAGCCTAGAAATGAAAGTTCTTCATAATTTGCTCCCTACTGTTTTGGTCTCTTTCCATCATGATCTCACTAGTGTTTAATCCTTTTTATAAACATGAGTGCCAATTGTTACAGATATTCTCTATGAATACAACCAAGAAAAGAAGACACCTTTATATGTAATTTCCTCTCATTTAAAAAGATCACAGGACAAAATAATTGAAGCACAAGTATTCAAAGCCTCCACCCTGTCCCCATACCTTTCTTAAATTAGTTTTATATTTGTCTGCTTTTGTTAAAATTGGTTTACATTTTAAAGGTATGAGCTATCAGCAGAGAAAAAAAGTCTGGAAGTTGAAACAATGAAAAGAAATGGGTGAAAAGAATTAGCCTGAGCTATGGCCTTTTGTTTGAGAGAAGACAGACTGGGACAGTGACTCTGCGGTTAGGGAAGAGGCACTAGGAGAGATGAACATTTTAGGACATTTTCTTGTCTGTGCTTTGATTTAATATTCCCTTTGGAATGTCTTCAAGAGACTCATTAAAGGCCTACCTTACTTATCTAAGTTTTAAGGTGCTGGATTTAAATTTCCTTTGGATATGTCACCATGCCAAAATCAGCCTAAAAGAGTGCAAGCAAAAGAGTCCAATTTTATTTGCATTACACAGATAAAGGGGTCTTTTCCTCTGAGGGGATTTCATAATGGTCTTCTGGCAGAGAAGCACCTTTAAAAAATCAAATTAAATCCTAGTACTAAAAAACAACAACAAAAGATGTTTTCATAGGCCTAGTTATTTAAAGAATTTGTGTAGACACTATCTGTACAACACACGCCTTTCTCTACTCTCCCTGCCATTGCCATATTTCCTTCCTTAGCCTGGCACAGCCACTCAGCCTCTGCTGAGACCTGTAGCACCTCCCCCGGCCTCCCACCCATTCTGGTCTGCGGCCTGTGGTCCTTCCTTTTGCCTTGCTGAAGGGTCTTGGCTGCTCCTAATATCTGTCCAGCGCCAGTGGAGAGACTAATCTCATCTCTAGAAATGCACTCCTACTTCTAGGTTCAGTAGGGCTATCTTTGCTCCTTTTTTATGGTTTGACCAGGCTGCCATCATGAATGTCCGCGTGGGTTTCTGAGGCCCAGAGAAGATTTGATGGGAGAGGAAGATATTTAAGAACCTATACTAAAAAGTATGAAGAAGAAAAGATCGAAGCCAAGTTTTTAATCTGATCCTCTCAATATTTAATATTGTCCAGGCAAGACTTGGGTTATATTTCTGAGCTTACCAAATAATTTCCATTTTGGTCATGTAAATTTCAAAACAGTTTCCCCAAGTCTTTAAGATTTGATAGTACTAGCTGCTGGCTTCGGCTATTCGGCATTGAAACATCTTGTATACTTGTAGTATTGCCGTTGAATGTGTTTTTTATGGGGGAAATACCTCCAACTACAGAAGCTACAGGGGGAGACATAATTTCTCTCCCAGTTTTCTGGCAGCTAGGTCACAGACCAGCAACCTAAGCTTAGCTAACTAGGTATTCTCTTAGAATTCAAAGATTTGGGTATTAGTAAATGAACACTCAGGGAGGTTTACACTATTCACAGCAGTGACGGGGAAGTCCCACTGATAGCAGTGCTTGCTAGCAGCAGTGTGGGTGTCCAGTGGTGTGCTATCTCAACCCAATTTTCTGAGTCAGACAATAGCTGTTCTTTACTATGTAGCCTCCTCTGGTTCCTACCAGCATTCTGAGTCTAATTATACAGGCTTCCATGAAGTGTCTGTGAACAAACAGCCTTCCAATAAATTCCTTTTCTGTGGAACAAAAGTAGTTAAGTTTCTGCTTTAACTAAAGTTACAGTAGGTTTCTTTTGTTTACAGCCAAGAACCGTGACTAGCATAGTATTGAAATTTCATTTCCCACATATTTAACACTGCTGGTTAGTGCCTGACCTGACAACTTCCAAAAATGTTAATTTTAATTAGATTAACCATGGTATTATTTTAGGGAAATAAAAACAATAGATTGAGCCATAAGTCATTTACTCTGATAGTAAAAAAGCAAGACAAAACTGCTAGGCCTTAGCATGAACTGAGTGGCACCAAACTATATTAGCAGACATCATCTTCTTCACTACCAACAGAGTAACAATAAATCAATGAATGGATAATTTTAAAGCCAATTTCAATTAAGGGCAGCTTTGAGAAAGCAGTAAAAATTATTGATATTCTCTGTGATGAAATGGCAAGTACATAAAAAACAGTTCTGCTGTCTACTGAAGCATAATGGCTGTTTCAAGAAAAACCATTTGTGTAACCGAGTTGCAAAATGAACTATCTACTTTTTTCATGAAATACTACTTTTACTTGAAATGACTGTTATTCAGGCGTAAGTATCCATCAAGCACTTTCTGAGAATGAATGAAGCCAGACTGTTATTTCAAAGACAACACTTGACAATATGGTTGCAAATGACGAAATTTAAGATTTCAAGTGAAAATCAGAATTTTGGAAACCCTGTACCTATCATGAGTATTATTCTCTTGATATGATTAATGGTGATTTTTAAATTTTTATAACAAAATGTGTTAATATGTGGAAGATCTATATGACTTTTTATGCTGTAACAACTACCATATTTACTTTCAGGCAACAGGATTCACTTATAGCCGTAATGTGCTTAAGTGCCTAAGTGAGAAATCTTTCGCAAAGTATTTGATAAGGAACAGTTGATTCTTCCATCTAATGACCATTTCATTTCAGATTCTAACATTCAGACACGATTGAATAGAAATGACTAACAAATGCTCTGGTCAGTTTGTGGTTTATTCTATCAGTTCAGGGCGGCAGGTGGCCGAAGCCTGCCTTGACAGCTCAGCGTACCAGGTGGGAACCAGCCCTGGACAGGATGCCACCTCACCACAGGACTACTCACACATACACTCACACTCACTCAGATGGGACCACTTAGACAAGCCAATTCACCTACCTTGTACCTCTTTGAAACATGGGAGGAAACCAGAGAAAACCCAGACTGGGGGAGAATGTGCAAATGGCACACAGACAGTGGCCACAGCTGGAAATTAATGTTTTTCTCAATGTTACAATACAACAATATTAAACAAACATGTTTCAAGAACTTGCTATGTAGTCTGTCAAGTTCTTCAGCTCTGAATGGGTGTCTAATATAAGAATTAGAGTAAACTGTGGGATACATAAGTAATGGGTTCAACAATCTGGTGCTTGTCCCACAACATAAAATGTAGAAAAACAGCCAAGAAAAAATTCCACCAGAACGTAAGATGCAGGGGAATCAGCTAGTGGATGGAGTGTCGAATTCATTACACTTACTCTAAACTTTTAAAATTTATGAAACAATTTTTACCTGGAATGTTCTGTCTTTGTATTTATTAAATAAAACTTAATAAACTTAAAGGCATTTCTTTTTAAGTATTTAACAAACTGTCTAACTTTTAAGTACCTGAGAAACCAACTTTTAAATACAGAAATCTGGAAGAGTAAATAAAATATGTTCATGGCCATAGACAAACAGTTTTGAGAAGCAATTTGCAGGAGTCTTCACTATTGAGATATTCTAGACTTATCCAGTATATCTATCTCTTGGTTAGAACAGTTATAGAGGAACTACTGAAGCTATTAATGGGGTGAGAGAACTGATTTTAAATGGGCTTATACAGCATGAAGATTCAGTACAGATGTTTAGAATAACTTGCAGCTGTTGCAGGGTAATAGGTTTAATGACATCACTGAAGTTCTGAGAATGGCCTGGATACTTTAAATAAAAGGGTGAATAAAAAATCCCTCACTCTTTTCAAGAAACTTAGTGAGGATATGCATAAAAATAAAACATGGAGACTATACACATCAGTATTGTAGGAATTCAATGGAATCATGGGGATCCGGGGGAGTGCTGAAGTGCTAATCTCTGAGGAAGAGCCTGATTACCTTTCTTCCATCCAGATAACAACACTAGGTAAATGTCTCAATTTTCATAATAAGATGTCAAACCTACTATCTATTTTATTTCTTAGGCATGTGGAGCAGCCTTGAATTAGCAACACAGAACACAGAATAGGCTGTCACCAAAAGCCTGGATAAGATATTTAGAAGGCATGCTTGTGAGGCATGCTAGCTATGCATTCCTTTAAGCATTCATTCTAAGTTCCAAGACCAAGCTGGACTCTGGGAAGGCTTAGCTCATAAAGTTTTGCCTGTCTCTAAATGGCTTTCACTGAACTGACATATCAATAAAAATTTTACTAGGAATCGAGAAAGTAATACTTAATGGAATACCATTTCTCCATAATATATCCTATGAGGCTTTGGCTCAATCTTAGCTCTAGAGCAGTGCTGTTTAATAGAAAGATACTGTGAACCATATATGCAGGCCACATATGTAACTTCAAAATTTTTGGTACAAAAAATAAGAAGTAAAAAGAAACAGGTGAGATTAGTTGTTTGTTTTTTTTTTAGACAGAGCCTCAAGCTATTGCCCTGGGTAGAGTGGCATTGGCATCACAGCTCATAGCAACCTCAAACTCCTGGCCTCAGCCTCCCAAGTAGCTGGGACTACAGGCACCTGCCACAACACTTGGCTATTTTTTGTTGCAGTTGTCATTTTGCTTAGCAGGCCCAGGTCAGGTTCTAAGCCGCGACCCTAGGTGTATGCGTCCTGCCAGTTGAGCTTACAGGCGCTGCCTGAATGTAACTTCTAAATCTCAAAAACCTAAAGTGGAAACTATATATTCAAGAATTTCAAAATGGTTTACACTTTAAAAGCAATATTATTTGAAGCAAATATTATTTCCAATGTACTGCTGTCCAATTGTGTAAAAGTAAAATTTTAAAAAAGCTAAAAGTAAATGGCCAAATTGAGAAAGGAACCTAATTTTACTTATTATATGTTCCATTCCTGTTCATCTGTTCCTACAGGCTTTTAACCAGTAAGTAAAAATACTACTTGACATTCTCTATGTGAGAGAATTCACTAAATTCAATTTACCAGTGAAACATTTTAAATTTGAGTGACTGGGATCGCTAAGATTCACTGATAAAATTATGCTATTGCCCTTTAGAAACCTGAAACCCATCGAAATAAAGCAAGAAAAGAAAAAACCCACATACAAATGTATAATTGTCTAATATGGAACACCCACTGATGAAAAGACAAACAGTGAATCTTCTATATATATCCTGCTTCCCATGGATAATTTCAGTTCAAGGTGGCAGATGTTTATGTGTGTTAGAAGTATAGTTTTCCAAAGCAGAGAACAGAGGTGGTCCAGCACCTGTTTCCATGACTGTCTCTGTAACTGACTTTTTAAATGTTTTTTCAAAAACATCAGCAATTTTTTAAAAAAGGCCTTGATGTCCATGTACAATAGCATCATTCAGAAATGTTTAAATGTTGACAGAGAAAGTAGGATTCCCTCCTACTCATACCAAATCATGTAAAGCAGGAACAATTCATCTGATTAGAATAAGACAACATGACCATGTTCTTGTATATATTTTACAGAGGTAATTAAATGCTTTGGGGAGGTGAACAGCACTGATTGAATAATAAAAGGATCACAGACATATTGCTAAAGCAATTTTGAAGCCCCAATTTAAAAGCAGAGTAAAATCCTAATCCGGGGACATGTCCTCCACTATTTGATCTCTATTTTCCACATTCTAATCAAAATTCCTGCTTCAGGCAAGTATCATTTTCATAGTTAGTGAACAGAGCATTAAGAATCTTTGGATGCTGACACCTATAATCCTAGCAATCTGGAAGGCCAAGGCAGGAGGATTAGTTGAGCCCAGGAGATTGAGGTTGCAGTGAGTTATCATGATGCCATGGCACTCTAGCCTGGGCGACACAGCAAGACTCTGTCCCCACAAAGAAACGAACAAACAAACAAAGAATCCTTAGAGATTCCTTAGAGAATAAATAGATGTTTATGATTTAAGTATAAATGCTTACCCTTTACGAAAGTATGCATATGCTATCTTGTAGTGATTTTAAAACATGTATGTATCCTTTAAAATAAGTGAAACACATACATTTCAATAATTTGTTGGGCTAGTAAGCTACAAATTTTTTTTTGGAGATATAGTTTATAGCTCACAGCAACCTCAAACTCTTGGGCTCAAGCAATCCTCTTGCCTCAGCCTCCCAAGTAGCTAGGACGACAGGCGCCTGCCATATTGCCTGGCTATTTTTAGTGATGGGGTCTCCCTCTTGCTCAGGTTGGTCTCAAACTCCTGAGCTCAGGTGATCTACCCACTTTGGTCTCCCAGAGTGCTGGAATTTTTTTATTTTTTCAAATTTCTTAACATTAAGATAAAAAACATTTTAAATTACTTACATAATTAATTGTTAATGACTAAGACTGTGTGGTAAGAATTCCATAGAAATGTATAAATTTCATAAATGTTGCCTCTATCAACCAAAAATGAAATTAAAAACAATTTCAGTAATTTAAAAAGACTTTTTTTTTTTATTGAATGGTAACTATGTACATTAATGCACTTCTGGGGTACAGTGTGGGGTTTTCACATGCAATCCAAAATACTTCCATCAAACTGATCAACACAGCCTTCATGTCATTTTCTCAGTTATTGTTTTAAA
>CAUYQV010160443.1:0-20750 GCA_963574575.1 Galagoides demidoff
ATCAGTGCTCAGAAAAGCCAGCCTGCTCTACAAACTTCCTCTTTAGCTGATGGAGGCAAAGAAGAAAGCAGAAAGATGGCAAGAGGGGAGATTTGAGGGTGTAAGGGTCAGGTACAATAATGGTGCTTTCTAGCATCCTAGGGAAACCCTTCAAGGCAGAAATTATTAAACCCTTTTCACAAAATGGTAAGACTCTAAATAGTCAAGTAACTTGAAGGGGAGGGGAGAAGGGCGGATGGGTGGTGGGAGGGTGACGGGAAAGATCACCTATATGTCTATGGGTCATCTTAATGGAGAACTTAAGATGCCTTCCCATTCAAGAAAAGTTGAAAACATTCCCCCTAAGAACTAGAACAAGACTAGGGTGCCCACTGTCACCCCTTCTATTCAACATAGTACTGGAAATCCTAGCCAGAGCATTCAAACAAGAGAAAGAAAGAAAAAGCACCCAAGTCAGGGAAGAGATAAGACTGTCCCTGTTTGCTGACAATATGTTTGTGTATCTGAAAAACCCAAAAGACTCTACCAAAACACTGCTAGAATTGATAAATTCATCAAAGTCTCAGGTTAGAGAATCAATGCACACAAATCAGTAGCATTTCTATATACTAGTAATAGTCAAGCTGAGAGTAAAATCAAGGACTCAGTACCATTTACAATATACACAAATAAAATACTTAGGAATATACTTAACCAAGTAGGTTAAAGATATCTCTGCAATCCAAACTACAAAACACTTATGAAGGAAATCATAAATGACACAGACAGTAGACAAATATCCCATGCTCATGAATTGGTGGAATCAATATGTCCATATTGCCCAAAATGATTTACAGATTCAACCCACTTCTCATCAAAGTACCAATGTCTTAATTCATAAATCTGGAAAAAGTAATTCTAAGCTTCATTTGAAATCAAAAAAGAGGCCAAAGAGCCAAAGCAACCTTACGCAAAAAGAAAAAATTTGGAAGCATCACATTACCTGACTTCAAATTATACTATAAGGCTATATATAGTAACCAAAACAGTGTGATACTGGTGTAAAGACAGAGACATGGACCAATGGAACAGAATAGCAAACTCAGAAATAAAACCATATAGCTGTACCCAACTGATCTTCAACAAAGCAAAGAAAAGCATACAACTGGGGAAAAGGTACCCTGCCAGCACATGCTGCTAGCAACATTGGATAGCCACATGCAAGAAGAATGAAGCAGGACTCCTATCTCTTACCATACATAAAAATTAATTAAAGATAGATTGAAGACTTAAATGTAAGGTATGAAACCATAACAATTCTAGAAAAAAAAATAGGAAAAACTCTTCTAGATGTAGGCCTAGGCAAAGAATTTATGACTGAGCCTCCAAATGCAAATAAAACAACAACAAAAATAAATAAATAGGACTTAGTTAAATTAAGAAGCTACACAGAAAAGGAAATAATCAGCAGAGTAAACAGGCAACCTACAGAGTAGAAGAATATATTTACAAACTGTACATCTGACAATGGACTAATTTTTAGTCTACAAAGAGCTTAGGAAAAAAAACAAGCAAGAAAAAAACAACCCCAATGAAAAAGTTGGCAAAACCACATAGAAGAATTGACTCAAGCTGGACAAAAGATTTAAATTGTGTGTGTGTGTGACTTTAAAATTTTTTTATTTCAGAATATTATAAAGGTATAAACATTTTGGTTACATAATTTTTTTATACCATCCAATGTACATTGTTCCTATTAGGTATGAATTTACCCATCCCCACACCTCCACCTATTTGAATTTGATGAATGTTATTTCCATATGTGTATATAAGCATTAATTGATTATCTTCAATTTAATAGTGAGTACATGTGATATTTGTTTCTCTATTTTTTTTTTATTGTTAGAGATTCATTGAGGGTACAAAGAACCAAGTAAAAGATTAAATTTAAGACATGAAATGATAAAATCTCTAGAAGAAAATGTGGAAAAAATTCTTGATAATATCGGCCTAGGAAAAGACTTTATGATGAAGACCCCATTAGCAATCGTAGCAACACAAAAAATAAATAAATGGGACATAATTAAGCTAAAAATTTTAAGCACAGGTAAAGGCATAATAACTAAAACAGGCACCTTTCGTAATGAGTGAAAGTACCTGCTACAGATCTGATAAAGGGCTTACAAATAGAATCTACAGAGAACTCAAACTAATCAATAAGAAAAAAGCAAACAGTCCCATTTATCAGTGAATAAGAGACATGAACAGAACCTTCTCTGAAGAAGATAGGCAAATGGACAACAAGCACATGAAAAATTGATCATCATCCTTCATCATCAGAGAAATGCAAATCAAAACTGCCTTGAGATGACCTAAGCCCATTAAGAATAGCCCACATCAGCTTGGCGCCTGTAGCTCAACTGACTAAGGCGCCAGCCACATACACCTAAGGTAGCGGGTTTGAATCCAGCCCGGACCTGCCAAACAATGACAGCTGCAACCAAAAAATAACCGGGCGTTGTGGCGGGCGCCTGTGGTCCCAGCTACTTGGGAGACTGAGGCAGGAGACTCGCTTGAGCCCAGGAGTTGGAGGTTGCTGTGAGCCGTAATGCCACGGCACTCTACCCAGGGGGACAGCTTGAGGCTCTGTCTCCAAAAAAAGAATAGCCCACATCACACAGTCCCAAAGCTGCAGATGCTGGCGAGGATATAAAGAGAAGAAAACACTTATTAGGCTCTTCCTGGGATTGCAAACTAGTGCAACTGCTATGGAAAGAAGTATGGACAATCTTCAAAGAACTGAAAGTAGACCTCCCATTTAATCCCACAATCCCCTTGCTAGGTATCTACCCAGAAGAAATCATTTTACCATAAAGACATTTGTACTAGAGTGTTTATCACAGCTCAGTTCACAACCACCAGGATTTAGAATCAACCCAAGTGCCCATCAACCCATGAATGGACTGGTAAACTGTGGTATATGAATACTACAGATACTATTTAGCCATAAAAAGATGGAGAGTTTATTTTGTATTAACCTGGATGGAGTTGAAGAACATTCTCCTTAGTAAAGTATCTCAAGAATGGAAAAGTATTCATTGTACTCAAAACTCATATGAAACCAGTAGATGAACAACTACATGCCCACATGAGAGAAAAACAACAATTAAATTAAATTCAAGTAGGAGGTGAGGGGAGAAAGGAAGGCAATTGGTAAGCTCTCAGTGGGCATAACGTAAAGGTATATGGCACACTTCCTGGGTGAAGGGCTCAACTACAACTTGGACTTTGCCTAACAAACACAAACTATGTAACCTAATCATTTGTACCCTCATGTTATTCTAAAAGTATTTTTAAAAGTTGGCAAAAGACACAAACAAAATTTTTTCCAAAGAAGATATAGTTGGACGTTAGACTTATGAAAAAATTCTCATCATCACTAACAATGTGATAGCAACTTAATCCTGTCAGAATGGCTGTTATTAAGATGTCACAAAACAAAGATGCTGATGGGGATGCAGAGCAAAATGAATGCTTATACGTTGGTGGTGGTACTGCAAACTACTACAATTCCTACGGAAAACGGTATGGGGACTCCTAAGAGAACTAAGAGTAGACCTTCCACTTAATCAACCAATCCCACTATTTGGATATTTACTCAAAAGAAAGAAATCATTTTATCATAAAGATAGCTGTACTTGAATGTTTATTACAGCACAGTTCACAATTGCAAGGATATGGAATCAGCCTAAATAAATGTTCATCAAATTCTAAGTGGATAAAGAAAATGTGGTATATATCTATGGAGTATCACTGAGCCTTAAAAATCAATAAAAAATTGTTCTTTCACAGCAAATTTGGTGTAACTAGAGACCATTGGCCTGAGTGAAATATCTCAGGAATGGAAAAACACCGCATGTTCTAACAACTGGAAGCTAAACAATGAGTATACACGAAAGATGTAAAGGACATTGGAAACTAAGCAGGGGGAGAGCAGGGAGTGAGAGATAAAAGCTTACTGTTGGGTACCATGAACACTCTCTTAGTGACAGATATACTGAAAACCCTGACTTTAGTATTAGTGTATCCACGTAAGAAAAGTATTTGTACCCCCTTAATATTTTTAAATTAAAAATCCCCATTCTATTGAGAATGTGATTCAATATGTAAAATTCTAATATAGATCTATTACATAAAGATAAAGGAGAAGCTCTCTATTTGTTACACACTTATGGGAGTTTTTAAAATTTAAATTAATACTGTTTTCTAGGCAAGAAAGTAGGATTCAGTGTATAAATTGAACTAAAAATCCAAAATCCAAAATGCTTCAAAATCCAAAACTTCGACACATGATGCCATAAGAAAAAAAATACCACACCTGCCCTCATGTGATGGGTTGCAGCCAAAACTTTGCTTCATGCACAAAGTTATTTAAAATATATAACCAGCCTGAACAAAAGCAAGACTCTGCCTTTACTGAAAATAGACATCTAAGCCATGATGTTCTGCTATTAAAACTAAAAAATTAAGCAGGCATGGTGGCATGCACCTATAGATCGAGCTACTTAGGAGGCAGAGGCAGGAGGATTGCTTAAATGGCAGTAATTTGAGGTTGCTGTGAGCTAGGCTTAGGCATGGCACTCTAAAAAAGAAAAAAAAATGGAGACTTTGCATCTTTTATATTATCCTTGATGGAACACATTCTTCTTAGTAAAGCATCATAAGAATGGAGAAGAATCCAATGTACTCAATTCTAATATGAAGACAATAGATGATCTAATACATGGTGGGGGATAGGAGAATGAGGAAGCGGGGAGGAGGGTGGAGGTTGGGGGGGTCATGGTGTATCACACAGTTCTTGGGACCGAGACAAAATTACAAGAGGAAATTTACCTAACAAATGCAATCAGTGTAACCTCATTTTTTGTACCCTCAATGAATCCCAAACAATAAAAAAAAAGTATGTGTATATATATTTAATATAAAATTACCTTCAAACCATCTCTATCAGGTGTACATGAAACATAATGAATGTTGTGTTTCATCTTGGATTCCATCTGCAAGAAACCTCATTAGGTATTTGCAAATATTCTGAATTTGAATACGTCTGGTCCCAAACATCTTAAATAAGGGATATTGATGGCCTTTACTGAGATAACAGGTGATCCCTTAGTTGTCTTAGTTTATATAATACTGTCTGTGTTGGAAGTCTTGTCCATACAATATTTTTGCTCAAGTAAAACTTCTACTCTAACTTTTTCTTTCTGACCTGCTTGATAGTTTAGTCTTAAATTCACTCTGACAAAGAATTAGTCCATGTAGTGTGCTGTTTGTAACTCAGTGCATTCTTCAAGGGTTTTCTCAATTATTTTAATATTTGCCGTTCTTCAATGATCTGGGAACCATTTCCCACAAGTAATGGATTTGTAATTCAGAGTTAAAGCTGCAGAATCTTAAGAGTGATAATTGATTGAACAAAGAAAGCTAACAGTGTTGACCCACCATTTGCACTTGATAAATGCTTGAGGAATGAAAGACTGAACATGTATAATTTCATTTTTGTGAAAGTTTACCACACTGAAAGCTCTCTTGATTTTTTTTGGAAAGAAGTAGTACATATTCTTTTTGGAATATCTGAAACCATTGAATCTTAACTGTAGTAAGTAAGTTACTTTTATGAATCTCAGGTACTTACTAAGGCTAAGAGATAAAGAGACCTAGTTATTTCTTTTTATCTTTGGTATGAGTTTTAATATCTGATAATAATAAATTTGGATGGTTGCTAGTTTGGGCAAGGTTCAGATTAATTATATAAAAGAGCACATAAGTTTTTAAATCTCTAGCATATCCTATTACCCAATTCTCTGGTACAAGTGCTTGAGGCACTGATTTAATCTGGAAATTATAATTGGACTCCCCATTAGAATAACCCATGCATTTTGAAAGGCCATCAAGTAACAAGAGGATGTCATTCCTATATGAAAGAACATGAGGCAAGAATCCAGAAATAACCATCAGTCTGTCTTCTCCAAGTTGTTGAGAAGTTGTTCACCTTCATTGTCACTGTGGCACATTTTCCTCAGGCAGGCCTTTGGGCTGTTGCTTTTCTTTTTCCTACTTCCTCCAGTTTCAACCATTCTCACCTCATCTGTGTTCCAGTTAAATGTAGACAGCCCAAACAGCTACACTCTGTAAAAAATTTCATTTCTTTCCTTGCTTTGATGTGTTCCCTTTGCTAGTAAATGATTTTTAGGGCTACAGAGATTAAACAGTGAGACCCCTGTAGGTGGTGCTGATGAATTACAGACAGTGTGTGTTCTGGCCCCGTCTGCTCTTGTTTGGTTTGGTCTTTTCACCATTGTCTTAACAACAATTTTTTTTCATTGCTTTGGTCTCTTTGGAACAAGAAAAATGACTTGGAGGGAAAGGGAAGTCCTGTGGCAGTCCAGCTATATTCTTAAGTAACTGATTTAATGCACTTAATGACATAACTGGGCTTATGCCTTGATTTTTCACTTACAAAACTTCAAAAATATAAAGCACCTGATAGATGGATGAAGTACAATGCTGATGTGTTTTCTTGGATACATACATTTCAGAAGTTAGTTATATTTCCACATAAAGGTAAGTTGTCTGCTAAGGTTTTAAGGAGAAATTTTAAACCTTAATCTCTACATTTCTATTGTAAATGGCGCCATACTTTTTTGGACACCATAACAGACCCCAAGGTTTAGGACCATGGCAAAGAAATCTGAAATGTTTCAGTTTTTGTCTTCTTAGAGTTTCCATTATCTATGGTTGAGAAAGGGAGAATTTATTTTTACAAACTTCAGCTAGAAGAAATGTATATTTTACAAATACATGGGTCACTATGTTTTAAGACAGTTTGTGTTATTATTTCACTTATAAGAAACAGTTGACATTATCCTTTCTGATTCACACATGCAGGTTTCAACTTGCTTGGCTTATTGGTGTTGCGGGGGTGGGGGGCTTCTTTTGTTTCCATCCATGCAGATTTTATGTTTCTTGATTTTTGTGTGTCTCAGTACTTTTGTAATGACACACAGACACACACCAAAATGAAGAACCATTCTGATAGTACAGCAAAGAGAAAGAACTCAGTCTCTGAAATTAGGAAAAGCCAAATTTGAATCTCATCTCTGACATTTGTTAGCTCTGTGGCTCCAAGCAGTTTTCTCATAGGTGCAGTAACTATAATAATAGTTACTTTCTTCTAGGACCATTGTAAGGATTAAATATATCATCTATAGAAATCAATTATACATACCTTGAACCAAGGATTATGATTAAATCCAATTCTTCAGTTCACTGGAGAGAAATAGAAGTGATTGTCTAGAGTACAGGTTAGAACAGTGGTTCTCAGCATTCCTAATGCCGACCCTTTAATACAGTTCCTCATGTTGTGGTGACCCCCAACCATGAAATTATTTTTGTTGCTACTTTATAACTGTGATTTTGCTACTGTTATGAATTGTAATGTAAATATCTGATATGCAGGATGGTCTTAGGCAACCCCTGTGAAAGGGTCGTTCAACCCCCAAAGAGGTTGCGACCCACAGGTTGAGAACCATTGGTAGAACATAGTGAAGAGTTAAAAAAATGAGAATTGTAATTATCATTGCTATTACCTGTGTTGTTAACTATAGATTATCATTAAGTAGAAGTTAATTTATCATTTACCTCAAATTAAATAATCAATATATGTAACTAGAAAGCAGTATTTACTAAAGGGGTATTATAAAAGTAATACAACTAAGAGATTGAAATTAATATGTATGCATGTATAGAAGAACAAGTGTTTAACTCAAATTTATTTTAATTAGTAGATTAGTTAAAATTTATGTTAGAGCCACAGATACTATATCATGTATAATGCTAGGTAAATGTTATCTTGAGAGTTAATAATAGTGTGCTAGAATCTTGTAAGGAGGCAGGTTTACCTGGCGGAGGAAGCAGCATTTAATAGACCTTGGTTCCAATCCTAGCTCTACCATTTATCAGCTACATTACATTGAGTAAATTAGTTAACTTCTATGAGACTCTGTAAAGTAACAGTAATAATACTTAACTTTCATAGACATTATGAAGATTAGAAATAAAATGTAGGGTGCTTAATAAATAATAGCTATTGTTATTCCTACTGCTATTTTGTTTAATATACTTCATACTACTATTTTAATTAATAAAGTTATGTTCATTTGTGAGTAAATAGTAGTTTTCTATTCCTGCTATAGCTAATTCCCACACACACAGCAGCTTAAAACAAATTTATTACCTTAAATTTCCAGAAGTGAGGAGTCTGACAAAGGTCTCATTGAGCTAAAAGATATCATCAGGGCAATGCTCCTTTCTGGAGTCTCTAGAAAACACAATCCATTTCTTTGCTTTTTTCAGTTTCTTGGGGAGTCCTGTATTCCTTGGCTCCTGGCCTTTTCCTCCATCTTCAAAGCCAGCATCTTCACATCTCCCTCTGTGTCTGACCTATTCACATTTAAAGAACACTTCTGATTACATTGAATCTATCCTGATAATCCAGGATAATCTCCCTGTCTTAAAGTCAGGTGCTTAATAACCTTAATTCCTTGCGTAACCCTAGTTCCCCCTTGACACGTAACATATCAACAGGTTCCAGGGATTAGGAGGTGGACATCCTCGGGGAGGGGGATTATTCTGACTGCCACAATAACTCAAAAAAGGCAGTTATTGCATAGCATTTGTACCTGCCTTTTTAATCTTGAGAAACTAGCAATTACAAATCGGTTGGTACCATAAATTTTCAAATCCTAGTATTTTTATTTGGTTTTTGTTTGCTCTGGTTTTCTGAATGTTATTTTGGTATATTGGTTAAAAATACTGTCATTTTGGAAATTCACTTTCTTGGCCACAATAACTCTATTTTACTTTTTATTTAGCTCAAGATATCTTTAAGAGGTTGAAACATAAAATTGGGTGAATGTTTGTGGGCAAAATTTTGAACCATTTTGTGGATGAAAGGAAAAAAGGATCTGAATGTTTTTTATCATAGTTTTGAGGGGTAATTACAAAGCTACCAGGAAAATATGCCTTCCTTCTAAAATAAAGGTACCCGAATATTTTGTCTCTAATAGTAGAAAGGATATGGCTTAAAAATTTGTAAAAGATAAGTGCAACAAATTCTTTTATAACACTAGATACAGCAAAAAGCAAATGTGACATTCAGGGTGTTAAATGTCCTAACCCAGAGACTAGCCAACCTGTAGACCTGCAGGCTGCCAGCAAGGAAAGCAGTACCTTCCGGTGTTGTCAGATGGTGAAGGGCAGGCACAGATAGATAAACACACTGGGAAGGGAACAATGCCATGGCCATTTTGTCAACTTCTGGTCCTTAGTTGTCTGAATACACATTTGGAGGTTCGTATACCCATTTATGGGTTTGTAATTAAGACCTCCTATCCACTTTTGATGTTCTTTAAAGCAGAAGGAAGAAATTAAAACAAAAGAAGGACACTAAAGATGGAAGATGGAAACTTCAAAGATGTATTTCAATAAATAAAACCCAAAACTATGGAGACAGTAAAAAATCAGTGGTTGCCTGGGCCAAGAGAAGGGAGGCACAGAAGATTTTTAGGGCAGTGAAACTGCTCTGTATGATGCTCTAATAATGATAGATACTGTCACTAGACATTTTTCCAAACCCGAATGTGCAAGTACCAAGAGCAAACTCCAATATAAACACTCTTCCTCTTCACATGTAATCTCATTTTGAATCTGGCAGTTATAATTACGAAGAAATCAAACTGTTGGACCTCCAATACATGGTAAGCAGAAATATTTTAATTTCCCTTTGACGTATTTGTCAACTCTCCTCCCTGTCTGCTTTCCCTTTCCTTTACTCTCTTGATATAGTTTCCAAGACCATGCCCTTTTCTCAGCATAGTTTGTTTTTAAGGTGGGGGTTAGATCTTGATATATTTTTTTGACTTCCATGGAAAGTTCTGTGTTAGTATGTGGTCCCATTTTTAACCTATTTGCAGACACCCCCCGATTATCTAAAATCACTTTCACATGGGGCTGAGGTTAAGCTTTATTTCTCTTGGCTTGTTCCTGCCACAGCAGACACTTCCTCCTTGCCTTGAAAGGACAAAACGATGTTCAGCTGTCTGGGCTTAGGCCCAGTATTTGATTTATACATTATTTAATTTCCTCCTGAAAATTGGAAGCAGGACTTTCAGGAATGGAAGTCAGTATTTTTCATTTGTTTAAGAACACTTTTAGGTCTAATATAATCATCAGTAGTAGATTTCACCATGATTGGGGGTGACTTAAGGTAAAGCAAATAAAATGTGAATACAAAGGAAAATTGACAATGGAGGAGATCTGAAGGTTTTGAATAATCATTGTTGCACATGTTATTATGTTTTAGGTTTCTTGTGTACTACATTTTGGGGCACCTGTCTTCACTCTACCCATTGGAGGGGAAAGACTATTACGTTTCAGTTACAATTTGAAGGGGGATTAGAAGTTTGAGGAGAACGTAATATAACCATTTCAATAATTTTACAGAAGATTTTTGGTTTCCGTCTGAGCCGCTACTGCATTTATCCCCGCAATTAAGTTCATATATGTGCCAGGATATAAATGCCAAAATGATTTGAAATTTTAACAGCAGTCAACTCAGGAAATTAAAAATTAACTCTGGAAACACTATTTTATGTTTTATAACCACTTTAGGATAGTGTATTCCTTTTTAAATCTTCCTTAGATCATTGTTACTCTTAGGTTACATCCTGTCTCCTTCTTACCTCCAGAGTTCTTTAAAGTCTGGCACACCTACTGCCTCCACTTCCTCACTCCTAATTCACTTCTCAAACCCAGTAGACAGGGCTTTCCCTCCCTCTACACACTACTGAGCTGATCTGTTCCCTCTCTCCAACTCAGTAACCAGCTCCAAGTCCTTAACTTCCCTGACCTTTCTGCCACATCTGCCAAAACACATAACCCCATTCTAAAATCCTCTTCCAGTTTCCTTATGGGACTGTCCCAGTTTCCTCTCCTCCTTCCTCTCTTTTATAGACCTTTCTCCCTATTATCAAGCTGACCTTAAATATGCCCAAAGTTCTGCTTCTTGGACCTCTTTTACTCCTACATTCTTAGCCCTTCCCTTTTCATCTTTTCTCATCCCCTGAGACACCTCAGGAGAGCTTAGAGGACTGCAAACAGCACAGTGTGCAAACTCAGTCCCATCAGACCACTTTTGGGTCCCTTAATGCAGCCTCTGTGCCTTCACTTTCTTTTGAAGCTCCTTCCTATACTACTCTTTGACGTTACCAAGCTTCCAGTAAATGTTTTCTCTACCTCATCTGAGTTTTGGTGGGAACAGCTGGATATAGTGGATAGAGAAAAGGTACTGGAGTTATATCTGGACTCACACTTCCCTGTCTGTGTGATGCTAGGCAAATTTACCCAAATGGTTTTAAATCACTTTCTTCTTCTATAAATTGGGGTGGGGAGCAATTAGGATAGGAGAAGGATTTTACTTACTTCATTGGACTGTTGGATAAATTAGGTAATTTACTTGTAGGCATAGGACACTGTAAATGAGTCAGTGCTGGTGGTCGTGATGGCACTAATATTGGTAACTGTTACCGTCATCACACTAGCAGTTTACATCCCTCATATGTCAGATGCTTCACTGTACTCTCTCATTAGGCATTTATATCATTTTCTTGTTCTCCCTGCTGAATTTCAGACTCCTTGAGCTTGTCTTTATATTCTCTATTCCCCATGAACATCAAACAATGATTTGTGCATAGATTTTCCTAAGTGAATTGAGTTGAATAGAAAGCTCCTCTTCTCCCCAGAAGGAAACACTAGCTCCACAGTGTTCTTGTGATTCAGACCTGCTAAGTTTGTAGCTGTATCTTTACAATTCAATCAGATAGTAGGATGCTAAGAAATTATTGTTGCTGTAATGTATTTTATCACTCTGAAGCTTGAAACTAGCATTTGAAAATTACTGCATTTTAATTCCTGAAAACTTAATGACACATTTTTAAATGTAGGTAATCTTAAGTAATTCTTATTTTTGAGAGAACTACTTTGCATAGATCCTATCAGTAAGATATTTAAAGTAAGATAATATATGTATGTTCAAACATTAAATTGCCTTTTTCTTTCTTCCTTTTTTTTTTGAGACGGCATCTCAAGCTATTGCCCTGGGTAGATTGCCATGGCGTCACAGCTCATAGCAACCTCAAACTCTTGGGCTTAAGAGATCCTTTTGCCTCAGCCTTCCAAGTAGCTGGGACTACAGGCACCTACCACAACGGCCGGCTAGTTTTTGGTTATAGTTGTCATTGTTGTTTGGCAGGCCCAGGCTGGATTCGAACCTGCCAGCTCTGGTGTATGTGGCTGGCGCCTTAGCTGGTAGAGCTACAGGCACTGAGCCTTAAATTGCTTTTGATATTGTGCATTTGGTTTTGGATATGCCTCATTTTTTGTTTTATACTTTTTGATTTTGAAAAATCTACTAAAACTTTTTTTAGCTTAAATAACCAGCAGTTTTTCTTTTTACATATGTTTTTTCTACCAAAACCTTTACCCTCTATCTCTGAACATATTTCTGGAAAGCAGATTGGCTGCTTCTGAGAAACATCACTTCACAAATCATATTGACCTGGTTATAATAACCTATAACTGCTTTGTTGTTCTGACATTCAAGGTTGTAGATTAGGTTCTACTGTTGTTTTTTGAAGACTAAAGTAGGGAAGGAGTGGTTGTGCTATTGCTGGTCTGAACTATAACGGGAGAGTACCTAAGCAGCCAGGAGTTGAGGCCTTAAGAAAGTAGTGTAAATTCACATGGAATACTGTTTTTAAAGTACCAGCACACCAAAATCACTAAAATTACCCATCTGATCAGGCATTTATCAGTCAAAAAACCTCTATGGAGTATCAGTGTTATAGGGCACAGTATTTGGTGGTATTCTCAGAGTTTTGAATCAGCTGTGCTTCACCCAAGTTAAGGACACCTCTGCATGAGCCCCTAGAAAGCGTGCTAGGCTAGTAATGGAGTCAGGAAAGGGGAAGACTAATATAAAATAGTATCACAGCTGAGATCTTTAAATA
Organism: Galagoides demidoff; assembly: GCA_963574575.1. Taxonomy (NCBI): domain Eukaryota; kingdom Metazoa; phylum Chordata; class Mammalia; order Primates; family Galagidae; genus Galagoides; species Galagoides demidoff. The sequence continues at coordinate 13,107 of CAUYQV010160443.1, forward strand.
AACATTCCTATTAGCTCTAATTTTTACCTAATCTCTATTATTTTGATTTGGTTACTAGGTATTTAGTGTAGCCCGATTTTTGTGGAAAGCTGGTCAAGAGCACACTTCAAATCAATAGTAATCATAGCTACTGTGTTTCCCCGAAAATAAGACACTGTCTTATATTTATTTTTTCTCAAGAAGACACACTAGAGCTTATTTTCAGGGGATGTCTTATTTTTATTAAGTATAATACAACAAACTACATTTATTCAAATACAGTTAAGTCATCTTCTTCTGGAAACTGACAGGGGGAGCCGACCTTGTTGGTGGGGCTGGTGCTAGTGATGCGTGAACTCCTTTCCCCTAGCCGTTTGCACTGCAATATAGGATGCCTGTGACCATGGTTACCACACGCGCACCCACGCAAGTGCGAATGGCTTGGAGAAAGGAGCTGTGGCAGATAAAAGGTATTCCAGTCTTCCTTACCACTCCATGCGAAATACATAGCCACGCCCATGACTAGGTTGTATTATGAGGTAGGGCTTATATTTAACAAATGCTTAGAAATCCTGCTAGGGCTTATTTTTTGGATAGGTCTTATTTTCAGGGAAACACAGTAGCTCTACTGAACCTTGATTAGAATATAAGCATAAAATTCAATGGTTCTGAAGTTTGTGAGGTTTTTTTTTTTTTTTTAGTTTTTGGTAAGTCTTCAATCTGCCTAAGCAGTATTTACAAGATGAAATTAAATATAACACTTGTTGTAAGGAAGACATTCCACATTTGATCAAAAACTGAATCAAAAGACTGAAGTCCTAACTTTAGTTAATGTTAAATATTAGATTTTATTCTCTTCATTTATCTTCTCCTTTCCTTCGTGATTATTTTTCATTCATTAATATATTTCTTGTACTATGTGCTACATAAGGTTCTAGGCACTGGCATGTATTAGTAAACAAAATAAAAGTCTGTATTTTTTGTGAGCACACAACAACAAAATAAGTTGAAATATAATATATGGTGATAAAAGAGGGAGCAAACTAAAGCAGAGAAGAAAAAATGTATTATAGCTGCAAGTTTTAATAGGCTAGCCAGGCAAGGTAAACCTTGCTGAAAAGGTAGCATTTGAGTAAAGACCTGAGGCCGGTGAACTGTGCAGTTACCTAAGGGATGTATTTGTTCCAGGGAGAGGGAGCAAGACATACACTCTGAACACAACTGTGCTTTCAGCGAGCAAGCTGGAGAGGCTGGAGTAAAGAGAATATAGGGGTGTTCCCATGCCCAAGTGAAGAAAATGGGATGGGCAATTGATGTCAGATGTTACTAATAGAGCAAATAGATTAAGAACTGAATATTGACCATTGCATTAGTAACCATTAGGGAACAATTCAGTGGGGTCGTGGGTCCAAGTCTTATTCTAATAGACTTAAGTGAGAATGGAAAGAGAACTGCAAAATAACAAAGACAACTCTTCCAAGGAGTTTTGCTAATGGAGATAAAAGCAGATGTGGGGATAAATTTAAAATGAGACATTACACGTTGCTATAATGGGAGGAGAAGTTGATTAATGGGGGAACTATTACAGCAGCAGAGTTTGACTCCAGAAAAGATACTCCAGTGAATAAATATGAGGGTTGGTCTTTAGCACACAGATAGTGCATCTTTTGAAACAGGAAAGAAAAGTTGAATATGTGGGTACAAGTAAAGAGGCAGGGAGTAGATTGAATGGGATAGCATATTGAAAGTTCTTTTCTGCCATATAACAAATTTTCTTTCCAATGCTTAAAAACCTTTTACAATATCTTTCTCATATGGTCATTTGTTCACTATCTCTAGCACTATTTCATACTTCACCATATATAAATTATTTTTATATTTCTTCCTTTTATTGAGCAAAAGCCTATCTTTTACTGCATTGGTCCTAGTTTTACTTCTTTTAGCTTCCTAAGATGTATAGTTCTAATTCTTCTACAGGAGAGCCTTTCAAAGACTGGAGGATTGATATGATTCCTAGTGGCAGTCCTGATTCCTGCGGGCCGTCACACCTAGCCCTTAAGTGTTTCTGCTGGGGTATGGTATCAGCCCCTCTTACATTTGGGCACTCTTTCTCCAGAGAGGGACTCTAGGGTATTTAATCAATTTCATTTGTTAATCAAGGCTCTTTTGTCCTGGCCTTTGGGATCTTTGTTTTTCTCCTAGACTTGCTTTTTTCTACATACTCATTGTTTCTAACAAATATTCCATTTGACCAGCGTGCCATTAAGTTTTTATCCCTGGGTCTGAGGCTAAGGACAAAGGATGGCCACTAAAGAATCCCTTCCAAACCTATCCTTTACCCCTAAGTTAGCCCCATCTGGATAGGACTGTTATTTCTAAGCTTTCACATGACCCCAGGTAAATCAGTATTTAATCCAGGAGTCCTGGTCAGATTAAATGGTATGAGGCAAAGAATATGGGACATATTCCACTGGATTCAAGCCTGGGTGACTAGGAGTGTGGTCTATCACTGAAAATGAGTTAATGAGGCAGGTAGTTTTCAGGTCAAGATGAAATATTTAATGTTGGACACTCAGGTTGTAGGTGTCTAGAGGAGATGCCTGAGCCAAAGATATATATTACATAGTCATTTGCATAGAAGTGGTATTTGAAGACATGAGAATACATTCGTTCTCTGAAAGATAACTTGTAAAGACTAAAAAGCAGAACCAAGAACAACATACCTACATCCTGTATGTCTGTGGCCTGTGAGCATTTGATCTTATGAGAATTAGAGGCTAGTCCCGGCATATTACCATGAACATGAAAAGTTGATGCAAGGGAGCCATATTGATTTTCCTTTTATTACTTCTCTAAGTCTGTGATTGCTGTTCCTGGCAATTAGGAACTGTGTGTTTGCTGACCTTAGGCCCACAACCCAGCCCGATTACCCCTAACACCACCTTTACCATTACAACTTAGTATTAGCACCAGCGATCAGCAGAAAACTAATCCAGTAGCCTGGTTTAAGCAAAAATCCAGGTCAGTTCCATAGCCTGAAACCATTTGGAAATATGGAGGCAGAATTGTGACTAGAGCCTGGTAGAGGCCGCAGGCGTTGGGAAGCTGGGTGGGGCTGAGCAATGTGAAAAATGGGAAGAACAGTGGCAAGTAAAGGAACCAGAAAATATGACTTCTAAGACTTACCTTTTATAAAATTTTGAACCAACAGTGCTTGAAAAGGCAAGATTCTGTAATCATACTCGTGCTGCAGTGAATAGGAGGAGCATTTTTTTTTTACTAGGTTCTATTGTCTTTGATGAAGTTTGATTTTTGTTGTACTTGAGACTTCGAGTGATATATAAATGAATCTTTAAACAGGAACAAAATACTGGAAATAATTAAAATGTCCTTCACGTAGGACTAGGTTGAATAAACTATGTGGCTGTAAAAGGAATGAGAAATAGCTCAGTATACTCCAACATAAAAAGTATGATAGCATTATCTAAGAACATGGCAGGAGAAGGGGTGGGAAAGCTTTTCATTGTAAATATATCTTGGCTGATAAATGAAGAAGGAATATTAAAAATGGTACCATTTTATAACCCTTAATGAAATTGAAGTCCCAAACAATCACCAGTTACTACTAAACTGTGAAAAGAGGAGGAACCAGACATACGCATTTCAGCATCACCTGTGAAGTACGTATTTGTTCAAAAAGACAAAATCTAAATCTGCTCATCCGTCTAGATCTTATGATATACAAGAGACAGGACATGGGACCGTGGCTCAGTGGGTAGGGCGCTGGCCCCATATACCAAGGGTGATGGGTTCGAACCTGGCCCCGGCCAAATTGCAACAAAAAAATAGCTCGGTGTTGTGGCGGGTGCCTGTAGCCCCAGCTACTGGGGAGGCTGAAGCAAGAGAATCGCCTAAGCCCAGGAATTGGAGGTTGCTGTGAGCTGTGACGCCCTGGCACTCTACCAAGGGTGATAAAGTGAGACACTATCTCTTTAAAAAAAGGGAGAGAGAGAGAGACAGGACATGTTAAATAACACCACAGGGATGCAGTAAGCAAAAGAATATAAATACAGCAAACTGTATAGGACATACAATTCAATTTCAATATAAATTTTAAAGGAAAAGAGGGAGAGAAATCCTTTCTACATAAAATATATTAACTGAATGGAGTATGTTCCTCCTATTTTGATCCTGATTCAAACAAGCCATCTGTGGAATATATTTGATTAACTGGTAAAAATTTAACACTATTGATAATATCAAGAAATTACTGCTATTTTTAATGTGGAATTAAGGTGTGTTTATGCTTTGCTTTAAAAATGTAGTCTTTTAGCTCAGCGTCTATGGCTCAAGTGGCTAAGGTGCCAGCCACATATACCTAAGGTGGTGGGTTCGAATCCAGCCTGGGCCCGCCAAACAACAATGATGGCTGCAACCAAAAAATAGCCAAGCATTGTGGCGAATGCCTGTGGTCCCAGCTCCTTGGGAGGCAGAGGCAGGAGACTCGCTTGAGCCCAGGAGTTGGAGGTTGCTGTGAGCTGTAATGCCACAGCACTCTACCCAGGGCGACAGCTTGAGGCTCTGTCTCAGAAAAAAAAAAAAAAATGTAGTCTTTTAGGGCAGCGCCTGTGGCTCAAAGGGGTAGGGTGCTGGCCCTATATATGCTGGAGGTGGCGGGTTCAAACCCAGCCCTGGCCAAAAACTGGGGGGAAAAAAAGTAGTCTTTTAGAGATATATACCAAAATATTTATGTTTTAAATATTACAATTCTGGCTTTTACTTCAAAAAATTTCAGGGCAGTTTTGGGGAAGAGGATTAGCGAATTGATCATTGTTGAGGCTGTGCAGCAAGTGAATGAGATTTCACTGTCTATGATTCTCTCTACTGTTGTATGAGTTTGAATTTTCCATAGGTAAAAAAAAATAAAAAGAAAGAAATATCTGTGAGAAGGGGAGAAAAAAGAAGAGAGCAATATTCTTTTCCTGAAAGTTATCATCTTCCCTATCTCCCTTTTCTCCTATTTTCTAGGGAGAAAGAATTGGCCAAGTTTACAAAGGGGGATGGAACTGTTGTGACAGACACTTCAAGTCATTTTTTAGTGACTCAGAATTATAGAGTGAAGTCAAAGTTCTGCAAACTTAAGATTCTGTAGACTTCATTCTTCTCCTTCTCAAGCATGGCACACTTCCAGTATCATGCACAATTTTAATTCAATTTAGGGACTGTTTCCAAATAAAATTTATATAAACTTCCAAACTGAACAGCTCCAGATTTGAGCTTTGTACTCTGTTAGCCATTCATGACCCGCCAACACATAAGCAAAAAAAAGTTATGTTTTTGTTTGCTTCCATCTTCTGATTTTCACTGAGACATCTTTAGTTGCCAAAAAGGAGAACAGATTTAACACAAAGACAGCTTCTTCTAAATGTGACCATGACCTATACTGTAATCATAGATTACATAATCTTTTCCTACAGATTCCATAATCATTTTCAAAGAAGTTGATAGGTGGCTCTTGAGGCTTTCAGCTTTACCCTATAAATCAGATGTACATAGCAAAAGTTTGGCCCCCTAGTGAACAGCATGGTTTAAGAAAATGGCAACTAGAAACAAATGACCCCAGTGCAGCATGCCGAGCACTAGTTTTTGAAAGTACACTACTGGGCATAAATTCCAGCGTGGTGCCTTTTCAACGGTTCATTCTGATGGAATGTGTTGCCAAGCTAGAACTTGAGAGGAAGCAGTGGCATAGAGAGGACAGAGGGCATTTTTTTTTTTTACACCTTCTTCCTCATTCCCTCCAACCAACATAGAGCCGTCTCAAATCTACCTAACCAACCCTCACAAGAACCTTTACTTCCTCTCTCCCCACCAAAACAAACAAACAAAAGTTGCCATGTCTTCGCATTGTGACACCGCATTCACACATTTCATATGGTACAAAAGAAATGACCTAATTCAATTTGTCCCAGTTATGGTGAGTAGATCAGGCTAATCACAAACTTTCTGCAAGATTTATCATTTTTAGAACTGAGAAAATGAGGACTTTCTGGTGTATAAACCATAGGAACTGTGCATGGTCGTGTGAAGCCAAAGTACAGAGAGAAGCAGATAAAAATTACAGAAAGACAGTCCTTATGGGATTTCAGTCCCTGTTCCAGTTGGTCTGCTGTGGCCCAGCCACACACTCCTTCCCTGAGGTTCTGTTAGATCCAATATTATGATTATAATAAATTTCCCCCTTTTGATTGAAATTAGGTTTCTGACCCTAGCAATTGAGCCCTTAATATACAGCAGATGTCACAACTGATTGCACATATTTGGAGAAATAAGAGAAGCTGAGGCAGAATCTAGCCCATCTCACTCAGTGACATTCACAAATGTAGTGTGAAAACTACTCGTGAGTCTCCTGTGATTAAAGTTAGCCCACTTGCATTTGTCATGGAAAATAAAGATACATATCCTTTGAAGTCTTTTCAGGACTTTGTTTCTTAATGAAAACAAATCAAAGGTGTTCATTAAAAGATTGATATTAAAATTTAATAATTTTGAGGTTAACTTGAAACTTCATGTAATCTTCCATGGGAACATCTGTATATGTATGTGGGGTTTTAAATTCCACAAATTTTACTAAAATGAGCGATTGGCAGAAAGACGTTTTAAAATATTTTGTTTCTGCATGTTAAATCTTGTTTTATTACAGAATCTTTTTGTTAAAGGCACAGCTATGCTGGGTTGCTGCCAGAGTGATGGGATGTTAACAGCCCAGTTAATTTTAAAAGATTCATAAGTGCTAGGTCTTGATTAGCAAAGTGTACTTGACACTTTCATGCTAAAACTTATACCACATCTAGTGAACTTATTTGCATTTGCAAATGAGCGTGTGTGTGTGCAGGCGCACGCGCGTACATGTGAAATAGTGCAGAGTTTCTGCTGGCTCTCATATTCATCAGTATAGTTGTAAAATATGTACAAAAGATACCTTGAATATGGCGTATCAAAGATGGTCTGTGTCTGTTTCCAGTTAAATGCCAGCATGCTAAAAAGGCGATTCTTATTATCAAGGTGTAGCTTGTCTAAAATTTAGTTAGATCTTCAGATGAAAAGTACAGCCTTAAGAGTAAATTCTTGACACTTGCTTCAATTTTCTTCTCCTTACAACATTATAGGGTGCTTTTATGTGTATATTTTATCATTCATATTAGAAGATTACAAAACAGTTTTTATTGTATCATAATCCCCTTGTATCTATCTCTGTGAAAAAAATTCTGCTCATTTAGAAATGTCCACTGGTTTCTTTCCAGTGGTACATTTTTTTTTTTTAGACGGAGCCTCAAGCTATCCCCCTGGGTAGAGTGCCATGGCATCACTGCTTATAGCAACCTCCAACTCCTGGGCTCAAGCGAGTCTCCTGCCTCTGCCTCCCAAGTAGCTGGGACCACAGGCGCCCGCCACAACACCCAGCTATTTTTTTGGTTGCAGCCGTCATTGTTGTTTGGCAGGCCCAGGCTGGATTTGAACCTGCCACCTTAGGTGTACGTGGCTGTTGCCTTAGCCACTTGAGCCACAGGCGCCGAGCCTTCAGCTTGAGTTTTCAATGGATGCATTGTGTCTGCACTATTTAGTAGCCAAAGATTTGGGAAGAGGTTGTGCTCAATATACCTT
>CAUYQV010160444.1:0-66340 GCA_963574575.1 Galagoides demidoff
AACCCGCCACCTTAGGTGTACGTGGCTGGCGCCTTAGCCAATTGAGCCACAGGCGCCGAGCCTTTATATGCAATTTTAAATGTTTTCATCAAACTGGTTAACATAGCCTCCATGGCATTTTCTTAGTTATTGTGTTAGGACCTTTATTTATATTCTACACTTAGTAAATTTCACATGTACCCTTGTAAGATGCACCATAGGTGTGGTTCCACCAATCACCCTCCCTCATTGTTGTTTTTCTAGACAATAAGACAGATCTGGCCCCTATTACTTCCTTTTGTCCAGCAGCAAAAATGAAGCAAATTTCTTTTTTTTTGAGACAGAGCCTCAAGCTATCCCCCTGTGTAGAGTGCCATGGCATCACAACTCACAGCAACCTCCAACTCCTGGGCTCAAGCGAGTCTCCTGCCTCCGCCTCCCAAGTAGCTGGGACCACAGGCGCCCGCCACAACGCTCAGCCATTTTTTGGTTGCAGCCATAATTGTTGTTTAGCGGGCCTGGGCTGGGGATTTGAACCCGCCACCTTAGGTGTATGTGGCTAGCGCCTTAGCCGATTGAGCCACAGGCGCCGAGCTGAAGCAAATTTCTAAAGATTTTCTTTTGTAGATTTCACCACCTCCTTGGGTTGCTGTTTCCTCCAACTTCCCCTGTTGTTCAGCCTCTGCCACTCACGTTGAAGGCTTTCCCCAAACGCCCTATGGGCCTTGTTTTCCACTCTCGTCTACAAGACCCGCACTGCACCCTGGGCTGGGGCATGGAGATGTGGGCTGGTTTCAGGGTCGCAGGCCCCTGTGGGGGGGATGCCACAGACCCAGCTGTGCACAGGCTCCTTTCCTCAGGCCCCCTGTCCCTGAGTGGGGATGTCAGCCCGGCCACAGCAGTCCTTTCCCAAACGTCCACCTTCCTGCTTAGTCCTGTCTGTGTAGGTGCAAGTGTGTCTGGACCCTGAGCCTTCCAGGCTACAGCATTGCCCACCTCCCGGGCCCTCCCTGCTGATACGTCCTTTCCCCATGCAGCCTGGTCAGAGTCTGTCCTCTCTGATTACAGCCATCAGTGCCTCTCAGCCCTTCTCCTTGTTCTTTGGGGTTTTGTGCACCTTCTTTAATCCACTTTGGTCCTTTCAGTTCAGTGTCAGGAGTGATCAGAGACAAATGGATGACAAGACAGGTCACATGCAGACATTGTCAGAATCAAAACAGTCGCTGTGTCAGGCCTACAGATGGAAACTGTGACGGTATAATCACACGGCTACCATGACCACAACCTCACACAGATGGGGTCCCACGTGTGCCTGTGCAGCTCTGGCTGGTGTTGCCCTCATGTTGACCCTTGTAACCATGGGTCATTGACCCACAGTGGTGGTGTGACCTACCCCCCTAGCACGTGCTGACCCTGGCTCATGCACCTCCCCAGGAGGCACCGCTTCTGCAGGAGAGTCCCCTCTCTGTGTTGCGGCTAGCACACATATGTGTTAGCGGCATTCCCGTCAGCCCGCTGCAGCAGGTGCTCTGTGCGTGGCTTCAATCAGTGCCCAGGACTCTCAGGACAGCCCCATGACCACCATGTTAAAGAGGGAAGTGGAGGGTGGTCTTGTCACTCAGGGTGCTCTGTGTATGGTTTTCACACATGCCATCTGGAAGTCTGGAGAGAGTGACAATGTGGAGACACCAGCAAGCGTGACGACCTGACCTAAGATTGTCCAGAGCTGCCCTTGAGCCCGAGCCACCCTAGAGTCCTGGGAGCCTCATGTTGGGCACAGGCAGCCAGGCCCCAGCCCAGAGAATCTGGATCAGTCTGGGTCTCCAGATGCTGCTGGTCTTGAGAACCAGCCGTAAGAACCTCCAGTAGAGTGAGCTGTGGCTAGAGTGACTTTGCCAAGGGCCCCAAGTGTCCACAATGTGAGTGGTAGAAGTGGTGGGCTGGGTTTATGGTTCAGTCAGTGCAAGGCCAGGACACAGTCAATAGCAGCCTGGAGAATTCCTCCAAGGCCAAGCTCAGAATAGGAGAGGGCTGGGCATTGGCTTCCTGCTCTGCCTTGGGGTCCCCATCCCTTGGTCCTTCCCCAGTGGCCTCTACCAGGCAGAAACGCAAGGACCCCAGGCGAAAGTGACACAGAGAACTGAGCAAGCCAGAGGGACAGTGTCCCAGAGGAGAGAACCCATTGGGCCCAAGGGCAGCATAGTCAGGGCTAACTGCAGGAGCTGGTGAGGCTGGCGGGGCTCGGGGTGCTCGGTGGTCAGCTGTGCGCCCTGCGAGCTATGAAGCGGCTCTTGGAAAACAAAGACAGGCAAATTGTAATTAGGCTAAAGAAACATCCGTAATCACAGTAAGATGATAGTTACATTTCTCAAAATCAGGAATTGTGGAGAAAGATGGGCAACTGAACACTTTTCATAAAAAAAAAAAAAGTGAAAATACCACAGCAGACTTAAAAAGGAAGAAGCACACTTGTATTTAAGAAATACATGTTTATGTGTTTTCTTCTTTCTCTTAAAAGTTTTCTAGACTTATAAGCAGTTTTTCTCCTCTAGAGTTCAGTTCTGTTTCTTCTAATGTGCACCAGGTTAAAATAGCTTCTCTTTGTCCCATGAGCATCCCAGGTGCCTCGTGGCCACACTTGAGCAGCTGCCAGCCTTGTCCTAAGAGTCAGGCCAGCTGCGGTCTGTGAGGCATTTGTGCTAAGACCAGGAGGAAGCCTCAGAGGCCCCCTACCCGAGCCTGCTGTGTCCCGAGCAGAGTCCTAGGCTCTGCTCCAGGCCGGATAAACCCAAAATCCCAAAGGATCAAGCAGGGAAGTGTCCCGGCTGCAAATCTGGGCCCTGGACACAGAGGCCTGGGCCCTGGACTCACTTGTGGCTTTGGCAGGGAATCTACTGCAGCAGGGCACCCTGGGTCTGGAAACCCACTTTCTGCTTGGAATTGCTGTCAGCAGCCTTCTGTCATAGGTCCCACAAAAGTATCTGGCTGCCCAGGCTAAGGGTTGTACATCAGCTTCACGTGGCTATGGGACGGTGCGTCCACCTGTGGCTTGAGCCTGAGAGGCCCCTAGGGATGGGACCCAGGGGCTGCACCATGTGGGGAGGGCCAGGCACTCTGGGCCCAGCCCCTTATTAGGGCTGAAACTCAATTTAGGGGCAGATCATGCCCCACTGCCAGGCTCTGGCGGAAGGAATTTTGGGACATCCCCACTGGACTCAGTTCATCTGTGGCCCTTGTAGCTGATGGGCAAGGACGGTGCTGGGTGGCAGGGCGGGTCCTCCACAGCTTTTTGTCCACTGAAGTGTGGGGCTCTTCTTAGTGCTTGGGGGGGGGGGGTGTGGGAGAGGCAGAAAACACATCAGCACGAAGTACGGTCAACACTGTCACTACTGCTCATGAGATATTTACAGAAAAGCCAAAGTAGGAGTTTTTCTACTTAATTAAAACAGTGCATCATTTTCCGAGTGAGACCCTGTGGGTGACAGATGCCAGTTCCCTAGAGGGGGCAAGGGGCTCAGCAGTCCCAGTGGTGAATGGGCAGCCCAGGACACTGACCCCAAGGCTGCCTTGATGTGTGAAGTGCAAATAGGTACTTTGGACAAACCTTGAAGGGGATGGAGACCCTGGGAGGGTTTTACCAGCCAGGGACAAGAGTGTTTGCATTGTCTTTTTAGAAAAATGAAAACAAAAACTGAGGTGTTTGTCTTCCCTCAAACTGTGCTAAACACTCAGCACAGGCTGCCCCTTCCACTGGGCTGGGAGTAGTGGGGACACTGAGGCAGACAGTTGTGCCCCGTGGAGGCTGAGCTCCTGATTGGGAGCCAGGGAGGTGTGAGCACTGAGGCTTCAAGGCAGCAGGGCTGGTTGCCCAGGGGGCCATAGACCTGGGGCTTCTCAACCCTAGGAGGACTTGACAGCCCAGCATACAGCCACAGCCTCCTGACCACAGGAGGACTGGACAGCCCAGTGTACAGCTGCAGCCTCTTGACCGCAGGAAGACTGGACAGCCCAGCACACAACCGCAGCCTCCTGACCACAGGAAGACTAGACAGACCAACACACAGCCACAGCCTCCCAACCCCAGGAGGACTGGGCAGACCAGCACACAGCCACAGCTTCCTGACCACAGGAGGACTGGACAGACCAACACACAGCCGCAGCCTCCCAACCCCAGGAGGACTGGGCAGACCAGCACACAGCCACAGCTTCCTGACCACAGGAGGACTGGACAGACCAACACACAGCTGCAGCCTCCCAACCCCAGGAGGACTGGGCAGACCAGCACATAGCCACAGCCTCCTGACCACAGGAGGACTGGACAACCCAGCACACAGCCAATGCCTCCTGGCCTTGTGTGGCAGGTGCAGTTACTGTGCCCCAGCTCTCACCCAGCAGCATCCGGGTCGGCCGCTGGGAAAGAGCCTGTCCTGCTGTCAGAACTTAAGCCTAGAGCGACCTCCTCAGCAGCGCCAGGACGTTCAGGCCCTGGGCTCAGGGCCAGTTGGCACAGGCTGTGCCTCGTGCCCAGGCTGCCAGCCTTACCACTGTGGTATTGTAGGGGCTCATTTCACTGTGGTCTGTCCCCTCATGGAGCACTGGCTAGTGTTAGACAAGGCCCTTCCCCAGGGCCTGAGCCAAGCACTGTAGCCCAACCTGGGTCCCTCTGCATGTCACCCCTCCTGCTGCAGGGCATGGGCAGGACAGAGTTTGGGGCCTCCAGGTCAGCAGGGCAGCCTCACCTATGCCACAAGAATGACAGGCACCCTAAAGCCTCCCCCAGGAGCTCCCAGAACTGACTCACTTTTGGAAACCTGATTAGAGCAATGATGTGTAAAGCCCAAGGACCCCCAGGACAGTCTGGGTTCCCCACTGGTGTCCAGGGACCAGGACTAGTAACTGAGCAGAGTCAGGTTGCAGGAATCTTCCCAACGGCCTGTTTGAGGTACCCTGAGAGTAAACACGTTCCCATCCTTCCCAGCCCAGCTCGGGGTACCCGCATCCTCACAACTTTCCACTGAACAAAAAGCTGCCTACTGGACCCTCTGATCTACAAGGACCCTCAAGAAGCCTAGTCCTCCCTCCTTTGTCCTCAGACTATTTGCAATCACAGCTCTCCATCCAGATCACAGGAAGAGAGCTAAAAATGGACCAGGACACTGCTGCAGCACAAGCACCCCCACCATCTCCTGTGAGGCTCTGGCAGGGCTCCCAGTCATGCTGTGTGGCCCCTTCAAGGCACAGAGAGGCCTGGGAACTCGACTATGGCCACAGACCCCTGACAGTCAGGACCACGTTCCCCAGAAGTGTCCCCGCACTTCCTGGCACATTCTCTCTGAGCTGCTCCACATTCTGGCAAGGACAAGCTGCCTGTGTTTGTGGCAATGGCCTCCGGGTACAGATGCTAACCCAGGACCAGGGCTGCTACTCCAGGCCCACAGGCTCCACCACACAGGCAGAGATGAGCTATGGGCCTGCCAGGTGGGGCCCCAATGCCTGTGGCAGCTGCCTTGACCCTAGAGGGTAGGCTGGCACCAAGGGCCAGGGAGGACTCAAGCCAGGGAGGCCCCAGGTCCCGAGACACTCCTGACATGCCTCCTGCCAGCTGGTGGTCATCACAGTCATTCACCCTTCACCAGAGCTGGGGACCCGGAGGGGCCGGGCACTGTCCAGTGGCCATGGGGCTGTCAACCTCCTATGCACTGACTCTGGGTGGACACATACAGGCTGATCTGATCCCGAGCACCACAATTTTATACACAGCATTTTTTTAAGAGGAAAAGGATTTTTCTACCTTGAAAAATAACATTTTGCTTTTGTAAAATCTATAAAGAAACTCTGTGGTTTCTCTTTTGTTCAGTGCAGCTTATTGAGCAGTGAGGCTGGAATTTCCTTCTGACGGTTTAATATCTAAAGACAGCCAGGCTGCGCGGCAAGGAGCTTTCTGAACAAATGAAAAAACACATCTTTCCAGATTTAGATAAAGGTGAAGGCTGTCTTGGGTTTGAAATGTTTTCCTTCGATGTGGAATAAATGTGCCCTACACACACCCCTGAGATTCCTTCCAGCACCTTCTGTGCTCAGGTGCTGTCATCCAATGTTGGCTTGCAGGTGGGGGTCTTGGCATGGAGGTGCCTGGCCCTCTCTTCTACATATCCACATGCTCCGTCCCCACAGCAGCAGTGTCCTTGTGGGGACAGGGGCCAGTGAGAGCCCTAAATACTCGCAGTTCACACAGCCACAGTCTGAGCCAGGGGTGAGGGGTATGTAGCCCAGGTGGAGCTGCGTGGCCTGAGCCCCTCCTGCTGCCCACTGGGGAGCAGGACAGGCAGCAGACACCCTAATAGACTCAGGTGGACATGGGGGGCATGTCCACAGATGGGACACCTCATCCTGAGAGGGGCCTGGTGACCCCAAATCCTCAATGCAGAGTCCGAGGTGGTGTCTCTGGCAGGGGGCATGCTGGAGCAGCATCTAGGGTATAAGTCCATAGCAGAAGTTCCAGCCACATGTGAAGTCTTCGGACAACATCTTCTCTGCATCTCCAGAGCCAGAGGAATGGACTTGTGAGAGCTCAGAGTCTGGGCTACTGCTGTTTCCGCCTCCTGCATGGAGGTGCCCCATGCAGGTCTCTGGATGGAGGACCAGATCTGGGTGTCATCAGCCACTGCCCCAGGCAGGGCTGCCCCAGAACACCAGCCTGCACCACAAGGTGGGCAGCAGCTGAGACCCTCACGTGCCATGACCCCTGTGGAGAGTGTGGGGCTTGATCACCAGCCCTCAGAAGAGCCCAGTCATGGTAGAGTCAGAGCAAGGGCACTGCCAGGGCTGTGCTGGTCTCAGGCAGGACATCGGACCTTCTGGAACTCAGAACCTTCATCTTAAAACAAGGAGGTGAGCCAGGTCCCCTAATGCTGTGTTCCTTCTGGCATCTGATGCTCTTGTTCCAGCTACTGAGGTGGACCCTGGCTTGGCAGGGGCTGCCCTGGCCAGTGGCCTGCTCTAAGCTTGAGCAGCTATGGTCTTCCTGGCCGACCCAACTCTGGTGCACGTCCATCATAGGAGTCAGAGCTGGGATAGAGCCATCGGGGGGGCCCCTCCAAAGTGTGTCCATTTTGATCACTCACATGGCCATAGCCCAGCATCCTGGGGCCGTCCAGAACCAGAAGCAGCAACACAGAGGTGATACCAAGACTCAGACCAGGAGGTGCTGTCCCAGTAAGGTCACCCCAGGTGCCTGGTGTGGGTGCAGCCCCCAGCGGCAGCATCACTGCATGGGGTACCAGGAGGGCAGGCAGCCATCCTCCATACCAAGTGACCGGAGCAGCTTGTGAGGCCCATCTTGAGACTGGCCAGAGGCTGAGGAGGCCCTTGTCCAGGGTTGGGCTCTCCCAGGAGCATTCCAGGGCAGGATCCCATCCATCCCTGAGTCCTCCTGAGACTGTGAGGACTGCACCTCTCTTACACTGTCACCCCTTGAGAGTGCAGGGTCAGAGCAGACAGGCCCCCAGCCCCCGCAGCATGGCACTGACGCTGCAAAAAGCCATAACAGGTGGGTGAAGCAGGGTGGCTGGCGGCTTCTGGCTCAGGAAGCCCAGGCACCACGTGCACAGGCATCAAACTCATCTCAGGGCCATGGTTCTGAACGCTGGGGGTTGAGAGGAGCTCACAACCAAATTGGCCCAGGCTGTCAAAGACCTGGGCTCTGAGTGTCACCTACAAAGGTAAAGACACAGTTGTCATCTATGTGACCTTAGGTTTCTGGAAGCTAAAAATATCTGAATTGTAAACTTTGAAAGTCATTTTAGCTGACCAGCCCTTTGCTGAGCCTCCTCTGGGCATAAGGAGGGTGGTTTTCTTTCTTTCTTTCTTTCTTTTTTGAGACAGAGCCTCAAGCTGTCCCCCTGGGTAGAGTGCTGTGGCACCACAGCTCACAGCTCACAACTCCTGGGCTCAAGCAAGTCACCTGCCTCTGCCTCCCAAGTAGCTGGGACCACAGGCACCCGCCACAACACTTGGCTATTTTTTGGTTGCAGCCATCATTGTTGTTTGGTGGGCCCAGGCTGGATTAGAACCCACTGCCTTAGGTGTATGTGGCTGGCGCCTTAGCCACTTGAGCCACAGGCGCTGAGCCTTCTTTTCTTTTCTTTCTTTCCTTTTTTTTTTTTTTTTGAGACAGAGCCTCAGGCTGTTACCCTGGGTACAGTGCCACAGCTCACAGCAACCTCCAACTCCTGGACTCAAGTGATTCTCCTGCCTCCGCCTCCCAAGTAGCTGGGACTACAGGCACCCGCCACAACGCCTGGCTATTTTTTGGTTGCAGCCGTCATTGTTGTTTGGCAGGCCTGGGCTGGATTTGAACCCGCCAGCTCAGGTGTATGTGGCTGGCGCATTAGCTGCTTGAGCCACAGGCACAGAGCCTAAGTGGTTTTTTTTTAATTTTTGCAGTTTTTGGATGGGGCCGGGTTTGAACCTGCCACCTCTGGTATATGGTGCTGGCGCCCTACTCCTTGAACCATAGGCACAGCCCAGGAGGGTGGTTTTCTACTGCCTTCCTCCGCCCTCCTCCAGTCCCCTCATAAGACCAGCTGCCTGAGCCCTTGGGACAGCAATTTACTTGGAAAGAATCAGCTGGCCTGTTGTTGCTGCTCAGGGAAGCTCCCAGGCACCTGCTAGCCTTGGGCCATGTGTCTCTAAACAGCCCTGGTCCCTGCCGGGCAGGAGTCTGTCTGACTGTAGCTCTGGCTCCCCTGTGATCGCTCCCGGACCAGGTGTGTTTACAAACACTGTTCAGCCTCATCACCCACAAGGGAAGGCACAGAAGCTGCCACCCAGGCCTCAGGGGCATTAAAGTCAGCACCATCTGCTTCTGTGGCCAGATTCTATCAGGGTCTGGAAATGATCATCCACACCCACAGAGCAGGCCCGGCAGGAACTTCTATAGCATCTCTAGACCAAAACAGAAAGTGGGTAAAACTGCTGTGACCACAGCAAGAGTCTGGGTAACGCCTGACATCTGTGACACACAGATGCGCCCATGGAAACACACGCACCATCCTGCCGACCCAGAGCAACCTGGTGCCTCAAGTGAGCCTTGCAGAGGAAGCCTCAGGTATCAGAGCAGCCACCCAGGGCCCTGGGGCCACTCCTGCCTCTGCCTAGGCCTCGTGCCCCAGTGACTACATGGGGCAGTGCCCAAGCTACAGTGTGAACAGGCTCAGGGGAGGGCAGCAGACTGATCTGCTGAGAAGAGCCCCTGCTGCTTTTAGGTCCAGGCCACCAGCCTTGCTGAGGGAAGGGGAGCGTGCCATGCTTGAGCTGCTACAGGTGGCCTTGCCCTTCTCAATGCAAAAAGACACTGCTCTTGACCACGTCACATGGGTGTGCCTGATCCAAGACCTGACCACATGTGAGCTGACATGTGAGCTGACCAGATGTGCCTGAGCTGAGTCCTGATCACGTGTGAGCTGACTGGGTATGCCCCAAGCCGAGGCTTACAAGACCCCTTGTCTGACCACCTCACCTGCTGCTGACACATCTCCTGTGAGCCAGAAAACACAGTTCCTCATAAGAAAGCATTTCCTAGCAGAGGTTTTCAGGGGGCTGATTGTTAAGCAGTGCTTCTGACTGGGGTCCAGTGCTTTGCAGAGGGGCGTTTGGGTCAGATGTGGATGCCTGGTCTGGGTGGTGTCTGCCTGGCTGGCTCAGGGCCTGTGTGGGTCCCCGGCCATCTGCATGTGTTTTCAGAGTGTCTTCTTTTCCTCAAGGGTCAGCAAGCAATTTGGAAGTGGCCTCATTTGTTCTGTGTTTGATTTTTTTCCTCCATGGATTAAATACTAGCTGCCTCTGGAAACTTGAAATACGCTCCTTTGTCTCCGGGGAGCACAAGTCCCATTTAAAGCTCCACCCCAAGCATCTCAATTGCTTTCAAATAACAAGGAAATGTCACTGCATCCACCCTCGCCAGCTGCGAAGGCTCTCACTCCTCCGTGTCTGAAAGCAACTGCTGGTTCTCTGTGAGAGCAGGAGCTGGAGTGCCTCTGTGTGGGCACAGTCTGGGGACAGATCAGGCCTGGAGGCGTTCAGGAGGGGTTCCTGCACAGCGTCCAACTCGGGTGGACACCCTACAGATCAGATGTCCACAGCTGTGCTGTTTTTTACTTGTCCTCTGCTTCCACGAAAGCCTGGCTGAGCAGCCCAGACTGGCTTGGGATCACAGAGCTCTCAAATTCAGCCTCTCACTTCTGTACTATGTGGGCAGGTGATCAGCCAGATATGAAGGTCGTGGATGTTTTTCTAAATTAGCCACTGTCAGAGGTGAGAGCTCACCCCTGCATTGTTTGGTGGACCTGGCTTGGGTCGTCCAGTGGTACCAGCAAGTTGGGCTGAGTCAAAGGGACGACAAGAAACTGGGATAAAGGAGAGAGGCCGCTCAGCTCCAACACAGTAGAATAGAAGCAGAGTTCATTTAAAGTGAAGGAAGCAAGAAAGGAGAGCAGAGCGTGGAGAAGGGTCCCCTCAAGAGTGAGAGGAGACCCTGACAAAGGCAAGACACCCACGTAAGCACTTTCACCCTGATTCCTTCCACGGTATCTGTCAGGGTCCCCACGGTACCCACAGGCCTTCGGGCGGGCTATCTGGTCTCATTGGTGGTGGACTACCTCAGTTGCCACATAAATCTAATTTCTCTACTCTGTATCAATAATTACTAGCTGTTGTTTTACTACCGATAGTATGGTGGGCTCGGCCTGGTGGTGGCACCCACAGTGTGCACTGCTCTGAGCTGGGGTCCTCATCTGTCCATGGGGGGTCAGTTACGAGCCAGAGAACTCATGGGTCCCAGGCGAGAAGTCACATTTCATAGGAACTAAGGCTGAATAGTGTTAACTAGAGCTAACTAGGGCTAGCTAGTGCTAACTAGAGTTAACTAGGTCACACCCACCCAGTACTCGTTTTGCCTCAGGGGCCTTTCCAGCTGTCCTGTCTGGAGGCCATAACTCTCTCTCACCCCCTACAGCCCCTCAACCTCTTTTCATCCCTAATCAGTCACCTGGAGTCTGTAGAGCTTGGGTTTCTCACAGACGCTAGGCATTGGGGGTCATCTGATGAGTGCCAGGGTGACAACTGACCTTGGGAAAAGCCATGCACATCTCACAAGAGCCCGGTCAGGAGGCATCTCTGTTCATCTGGCCTCCCTGCCACCTACCCAGGCCTGCCCCAGGAGAGGACTGGCATCCACCAGAGGATCATGGGCCAGCAATCTGCAGAGAGTGGTTGCTCAGAGAGCTCACGGTGGCCAGGAGGCAGGGTCACGGCTGCTAGAGGTTTGACCCCAGCTCTCATTTGCAGAGACATGGCCTGTAGACCTGGCACACAGCAAGTGCCCCCAGAGGCATGTGGAGGGAGAAACGGGGGTGAGGGTTAGGGGAAAGGGCTGCTGAGGGATGGTTCTGATCAGCCAGCCCTAGGGCTTCAGGGGGAGCATTGCCCTAGAAGCAGTGGTGGGCCCAGTGTGAGTCCCCTCTATAGGTGGTGTGAGACGGTGAAAACCTTGGGTCACCCAGAAGTAGGAACACCTGGAGATGCAGCTCTGTTGGACTGACCCTCTTGGGTCACAACGCCCCCGCCCACTGGATGCCTGACAGGCCAGGAGAAGCTAAGCCCAAGGTGGGCCAGGGTATGGTGTCGTCTGTCTGCAGGATCCCTGGCTCCTCAGTGGAGTCCCCAGGCATAGCCAGGCCCCGGTGGCCCACCACACCCACAGCATCAAAGGCAGGCCCAGGGCTGGGGTAGAGAGACCTCAGAAGCAGAGAGGGTCTGTCCACCCACCTGCAGGCAGCAGGGCCACCTCAGCCCATGCCCAGCTGCCTTGCAATGTGCCTTGCAACTGGACAATTACAGCTACTTCTCATTTCCTGGATATTTTTTGCCTTTTACGGCAAAATATCAAGGCCTTCTGGGGTGGGGACTTTTGTGCAGCTCCTTCCCAGGATGGAGCAGGGCTGCTCAGAGCTTCCACGGCCATCTTGGCAATGCTGCCCCTCTGCCGCCTGCTAGAGCATTGCACAAACAATTCGAGAGCCTCTCAGCAGCACCTCCTGGACATGTCATTTCTCCCATAGGGGGTGTGGCCACCTGCAGGGCTGCTTCATGCTGTCCCAGGCTCAGGGCGACACAGCTGCCAACCAGCGTGCATGTGGTGAGAGGCTGACCTTGACTGTGTCCTGCCAGAGGGCACCTGCAGTCTTCTGCAGGGGAGATACTGGGGCCCATCTGAGGGGTCAGGGTCCCAGGTGTCCTGAGGACACCTCAGGTTGACCAAGCACCAACCAAGCCACAGAGTGGCTGGGAAGGGATGGGAATGTCTATGAGAGTCCTGTGGCTTGCACAGATTGGAGGCTGAGTCCTGCTGTGCCCTGCTGCGTTTCCCTGGGGCTCAGGCAGGGCCATGGGCAGGGTGGCCCCCTTAACTGGGTGCTTTCACCTCACTGCTCCACCTTACCCCAGGGAATTGGGCCAAACATTGGCTGTTTTGGGGGGAGCTGATTCTTCATGCAGTGGGAATGGGGAAGCACAGGAGGGCGGGGATACACGAGAGGGTGGGGTGCTCAGTGGCTCCCTGTTATAGGGGCTTAGTGAATCGCTGTGGGTTCAGGGCCTTCAAGAACAATGGAGCATCCTGAATAAAACATCAGCAAGTCCAAATGAACCCACAGACCAGGCTTGCCCCTTTTTTCTGCCACAAGACTTGTGTGAGAGATCCTGAACCAGGCTGTTATCCAAGTGCTGCAGGCCTGGATCCTGGGGCTGCAGGCCTGGATGGCAGAGGCTGCAGGAAGTAGGGACACACACTTCCCTTATGTCTGACTTGAGGGCCCCCAAATAGGCAGATAGTGTGCACCATATGGCTGGACCACATCTATTCTGTGTCTTAAGAAGAGACTGTTGCCACCTGTCACTTCTCTAGGATCTGAGAGGGGAAAGCCCACCCTCAAAGAGGTGTAGCTGTGTGTGGAGTTTTGACATGTGACAGCAGAGACCCCTCGTCCACAGGGGCACATGCCGAGAGCCACCGTGTGTTTTGAGGATGTCCCAGTTCCCAGTGCAGGACCCACAGGTGTCCTCTGATGCCACTGGTCAGCCTCAGTGTGTGGCCATCCCACAGGTCAGGAACCGGCTTCCAGCTGGCCACCCTGTCCCATGCCAATGCATCTGGTGTGTCAGCCTTTTCTAACAGACATTACCGTCGTCACACCAGGCACAGCACCCTGCCGGCAGGTCTGGGAGATGCAGGAGGAGCCACCGAAAGCCAGCGTTTGAAAATCTTTTCTCTTCTCAGTTAGACAGGGAGAGGTCCATCCTTCCACCAAGTCCTGGGCCCCCATCACTGGGTGTGGACATTACAGTTAAAAGTAAAACTTTAAAATCCCATCATCTGGCATCCAAAACCACGTGGTAGCTCCCGCACGGTGAAGCCCACACCAATAAACATGATTCTCTTCCTTTAATAACAAAAGGTTTGTTTAAAATTTCTGTACTTTATAACCAAAGTCAAGGGCCCCTGTCACCGTGCAACAATCAAAGGGAAGGCAGATGCTTCCCTCAGAGTCACTCAGTTTTATTTCCAGAGTGCACATCAAAAGCCTGTGGGTCCTGCTGGCATTTGAAGGCCCGGGATTCGAGACTCTAGAGCGTTGCTGGTGAGGGCCATGAGAACAACTCCAGAAGGTGCCATTGAGGAGAAGCAATGGAGCTTTATGGGTCCTCTGAGGCCTGAGCTCACGGCAGAGCTGGTGGAAGAATGCCAAGAAGGCCGGCGCTGTTGGCCTGGGAGGCTAAGTCCAGAGCCCAGGAGATGTTTGCAATTGACGGCTTCAGGAGAACAGACCACTGGGAACCAATGCCCACACTGCCTTTGTCTGCCTTGAACCAGGAGCTCCCAGACCTCATTACCAGATGAGAGGCAGAAGCCGTGCCCCTCCGCTGAGGACCAAGGCTGGAGTTGGCCACTCTTGTGTAACTGTTAGACACTCTTCTTCATCCGGAGCCAGGAGAGGTGGAAGCTCTGTCTCATTGGGAGGTGGAGACAGTAGAGGGGAGAGCTAGAGGCAACAGACTCACCTTAGGGTCACTGGGTCCCTGCACTGCTTCCTTTCTCCCCCACCCCAAAGAGCTTGGGCCTGGCAGTGCTGTGACTGCACAGGACAGTGGGACCGGCCCAGCTACTGCAGTGCCCATCCTCCCCAAAGGAGGCCCTGGGCTACTTCAGGACCCCACACCTCAGCCCAGCTTCTGGCCCCCAAGGCTCTCAGCTCTGGTATGACCTCCACTCCTGCGGTGACCCAGCTTGGCCACACCTGCCCTGCCTCCAACTCTTCCCTGTGCCTGGAAAAGGTGCCCTATCTGGTTCTGGAATGTGATATGGACACACCCCTCCTGACTGAGGGTACAGCATGGACATGCTATACCTGGTTGGGGGTATAGCATGGACAATTGCTTCTTGAAGGATTTCCAGCATGGACACCTCTCCTTGTGTGGGGTACAGCATGGATGTACCTTCATTCCTCAGAGCTTGGGTTAAGGTCTCACCCATGTGAGGCCTCCCTGGCCTGTTCTCCAGCACTAGGTGCTTACTCGGGTCCAGCAGGAGCCCAGGGAGGGCATCTGAGGCACTCACAGTGACTCCCCAGCACCCTTTGGGGTCCCCGAGTGATCCATCCATTGCTTGCCCTAGTCTCAGGGCGGGCAGGGGCTGCCAAGCCCTTGTGGGGTGCCAGTAGCCCCCATCCTAAAGATCAGGACCACCCAGAGGTGCCGGTAGTAGGGACAAGTGGGGCATTGAAGTCACAACTGGCCATCTGTAAAACCAGGACAGGGGCAGGAGCTGGTTCCAGTTCAGAGGGAAACAGAGCAGAGTGGCCAGGGTTCCTACAGTGCCCTCCTCCCAGACCAACTCCCGCCAAAGGGATTCCTGTGGGGGTAGTGACCTGGAGAGGCTAATATAAGCCTGGAACCTGACCCGGGCCCTCAGGGGCCAGGCAGAACAGGACACAGAACCCAGCCTTGTGCAGAGGTAGGGTGATGGCCTTTGTCAGCTCCTCAGCCATGGCCCCCATGCCACTCCTTACTGTGACATGTGTTCTCCAGACCTGTGCCCTATTGGGGCTGGTGGGAAGGGTTTGGGTCAGGGGTGGATCCCTCATGGACTGACATGGCCTCCTTGGAAGGAGCGAGTGCACACCTTCCCGCTGGGTCAGGCAGCTAGAGGGCAGCCAGAGAAGTGGTCAGTCATGTCCCTGAAGTGCCTGCCATTGATGCCCTCAGCTTCTTAGATGCAACCTGGAATCTGTGGGAGCAAGAGAGAAAGCTGCTACCCCGAACTCAAGGAGAAATACTTTCCAAAGCAGTATAATCGCCCAGGCCAGGCCCAGACCCCTGGGGCTGGGGAGAGGGCGTGGAGGGGTCTGAGGGATAGGAGTACAGCACTGCCTACAGCTTGCCTGAGGTCATTATGCCCCTGTGAGCCCTGAAGGATAAGGTCAGAGGGGGGCCAGAGCCCTGCCAGGGCAGCAGGGAGGGGTGCAGGGGTCACCAGTCCTGTGGAGGCTCCTTCCCAGCCCCCAGCTCCTCCATGGCAGTCAAACCCTACAGTACTCACATATTTAGGGTTAAGGCTCTGGAATGCTGACCCCACACTAGAAGCCCTGAGAGCATGAGCCCCACAGTGTTTGTCCAGCTGAACCCCACAGCCTGTGAGCATCCCGACCAACTCAGAAAGCAGCTGGTGCCCCTGGAGCGCCATCCTTTCTCACTGGCTTTATGTCGCTAGGGGAAACCTCTGTCCCCTTGTGCAGACAGCCTGGGTCTCTGCAAGCTTGTGGCCACATGCTCTGCTCCTAGGGGCCCTCTGGGTCCAGTCCCTGTTCATGGGTGGCAGGTGCTGGGGTCACAGGGCAACCTGTTGTATCAGAGGCAAGGCAGCATTGGTCTGGTTAGTACAAACACTCCAGCAGCCATAGGAGTCACCCAAGAGCAGCTCAGGAGGCATCTGAGCAGTGGAGGAACAGGCAGGTGCACTGGAGAGAGGAATCCCCCACCCTACTCGGGCCTCGTCCCCAAGGCTCTGCTCAAAGTCAGGCTAGTGGTCAGTCTCAGGTTGCATGTGCCTAATTGGGATGTTTGGCCCTTAATGTCTCTTCTGGAAAGGACCAAGTGGAGGGAAAGACAGGCTCTACCTTGGACAGAGTGGGCATCCCCTCCCTTGCTTAGGTCCTAGGGGCTGGGCGGAGGGAGGTAGCCATGACTATCCGCTGTCATCCATATTCCTCATCCCACCACAGGCCAGGCTGGCCCCCGGCTCAAGTCAGAACTTACATGTCCCCATCCTAGGCCAGCTCCCTCCTCTGCCGGGCCTCCCACCTCACACACCTGCCCCTGGTTGCCACACATCCCATACTGCCTACTGAGACCACCCCAGGGCAGGGTTCTCATGATGTCTCTTCTGGCCTTATGAAATCAATGTCGATCCCTGGGTGAGATTCAAGGGACAGTGGGCTACTCTGCAGGACGTCCTGAGGGGCTAAGCCATGCAGTCCCTAGTAGGGCTGCTGCCACAGTAGGGCCCAGGCAGACCCCAGAGTTTGGGATGAGTGGGTGCTGCAGAGACTCCCTTCTGGGGCCATGAGATCATACCAGGGGGACCCCTCCAGGCTGGCACACCCAGGCCTGGGGGCCCATTGGCTGGGCTACATGGGGACTCCATGTCAGCTTCCCAGAAGGAAACCTCCCTGCAGAGAGGCCCAGCAGTGGGTGGTCTGTGGCTGCCTCCATGCA
This sequence comes from Galagoides demidoff, assembly GCA_963574575.1. Lineage (NCBI taxonomy): Eukaryota > Metazoa > Chordata > Mammalia > Primates > Galagidae > Galagoides > Galagoides demidoff. The sequence goes on from CAUYQV010160444.1 coordinate 16,810, forward strand.
GATCCTAGGGGCTCATCCAGCAGCCTGGCCACCCAGAGCAAGGAGGATCCAGGCTCCCCTATACCCTGGAACCCCACAAAGCCTGTGTCAAGTTGCTACAGGACCAAGGAAACCCCAAACACCAGGGTACGAGAGGGGCACCAGAGCTGGCAGAGGTGCGGGGTGTCTTGGTAATGAGGGATCTTTCATCCTGAATAGTCATTCTGACCCTTGATTCAGCATGTCATTTAGAATTCTGTGCACACAACTCCTGTTGAATAATGAATCAGACCATCCTGGCATGATTAATTTTTTTATATGAGCTATTTGCATATTGTGATTAATCACAGCCCCAGCTGGAAGCCACTGAGATGGAACCACAGGAGCCAGTCAGGTACTGGTGTCTGTGTCCTCAGCCTGCTGTGGGCAGAGGCCAGGCTGGGCATAGGGTCACCACTCAGTATTTGTGGGCAGTGGTCAACTTCTTCTGCCCAAACACTGCCAAAGGCCCAGAGTTTGCTGCTTGTGGAGGGAGCCTCAGTCCTGCTGACAATCAGCTCACCCAGCACCAGCATTCCACATCTTCTGGAAAAATTTTGACCATAATGACTACAGCAGCTCACAAGAGACCCAGTGTGGGACTTAAATTTGGGCAGAGACCACCTAGGCCAGTGGCTCAAGACTCTCAACCCAACTGTTGTCATGAGCACCCCCAGAGAGGAACATAGTGCCTGGACACTGCAGCTGGCTTGAGGCAACTCAGGCCATATGGGCAGGACTTGGCAATCCTTGATCCATGGCCTAGAGCAGGCCAGAGACTACAGTGGCCTTCCAGGGGTGGACGCCAGACAGCAGCACAGGCAGCCGGGCCAGAGGCCCTCTTGGGTAGGAGGGGTGGGAGGCTACTGAGGAAAGCCCTCAGGGGCCTGGACACAGGATGGGAGCTGTGGTGAGGGTTGAGAGTGGACACCATGCTCCAGCTAGGACAGCACAGGGCAGACTGAGGAGAGGAGGCTCAGGTCATTGACAGCCAGCTGAGCAGGGGTCAGGCTGGAACCTGCTGTACACCACTCAGGGAGCCAGTGCTAGAGAAAGAGGACCCTGAGCCCCTGGTCCCACTGTCCTTTGTGACTGAGCTGGCACTTGCAGAGCACTCAGATCATGCTCCCAAACACTTCTTCAAGTGGCCCCACCCAGGGCTGCTTGGCCCCAGTGCTGGGACCATCCTCTAGATGAGACACACCTCTGCATCCCCATGGGCCTGTGCCCCGGCAGCTCCCCAGCAGGGCAGCCAGGTCCACGAGGATGCTGCAGTACCTCTGTGCAGGGCCCTTTGACTCCAGAAGTGAGAAGCTGTGGGGACAAAAGTGCAAGGACACAGGTGGCAGGTACTGTCTACTCCAGGCTCCTGCTCCAGCTGGTGGGACGAGAGCCCCTACAGTTCAGAGTCCAGCCAGCTGCCATGCTGACAGATGGCACCAGAGTCACCTCTGCTCTCAGTGGTCACCCAGAGGCTTTTGCTGTGAAATCATCCAGTTTTCAAAGGTGTCATGCCCTGTACCCCCAAGAGTCAGCCAAGCCCTGGGGGCAGGAGAGCAGACCTACCCAGTGCAACCAGGAGCTCACAGGGGACTTCTCTTGTCTTGGTAAGTGCCAAGGTCCACTGGGGCCCAGCTGGGCCAACTGCCCACTCCTGGTCCTGCAACATGTGCAGATGGGGCTGGGAGAATGTGGTGCTGTGGCCGGCTGTGGCCGGCTCCATGCATCTTGCATCAGGGAACCAGGTGTTCATAAGAGGACTGGAGAATGATTGTAATAAAGACAGCTAACAGAATGGTTAGCACATTTTTAAAAACATTTATCAAAGTGAAACACTGGAAAAATATTCCAGAAATGTAATTTTCCCTTTTGCTGAGCATGTCATTAATCCCGGGCTTTGTGCTGAGGGTCACCCTTGGAGACACTCTAGCCTTGCCCTGCAGTACCCTGTGGAGCTGCTTTCCTCACCCTGAAACTAGAGGGGAGCTTGGGCAGCTTTCCAAACACCCATGTAGCTCAACTAGAACCCTTGAGGCCAAAGCGGAACTTCCTGTCCAAATTCATGACAAGAAAGCATGTCATCCATCTATGCTGGAGTAAGGTCACCAAGCCTGGATGTCAGCCCCTAAAGGCAGCCCGAACACACCCCACCTGGACATACCCCATCTGATCACACCCCAGCTTGGACCCATCCCCACCTGGATACATCCCACCTAGACACACCCCAACTTGGACCTGTCCCTACCTGGACCCATCCCAAAATGGACACACTCCAACTTGGACCTAACCTCACCTGGACACACTCCACCTGGACATACCCCAACATGGATATACCCCACCTGGACACATCCCAACTTGGACCCATCCCCACCTAGACACACCCCACCTGGACACACACCAACTAGACTCTCCCTCCCCTGCTTGGTGCTATGCCTCCACAGTTGGGGTCCGGGCAGCATCCTGTGGCTGTGGTGCCTGTGGACGTGCAGCACAGGGTCCCCAGGAGAGGCCTCTGGTGCAGGTGCAGCCTGGTGAACTCATGCTGCAGTCAAGAGGCCAGTGGGAACTAGATGCTACCCAGGCTGCCTCAGATCATGTGGGGCCACTAGGGCAGGGCAGGGGGTGGGCTAGAGGACCAGAGGAGCTCTCACACCCTGGCCCTACAGCCCTACAAACAGGGGCTGTGGACCCCATTGTTAGCTTGGGACAGTCAGGAAGACACCACATGCTCACCTCAGCCCCTATCTCTTAAGCTCCCTTCCCCCCTTCCTCCTGAGGGCCCCTCCTCGGCCTTCACCACAGCGTGTGCCAGCAGCATCCTCAGGTGGCCCCATGTCAGGGTGCTCAGCAGACATCATGCCTCCCCCATCCCTTGGCAGCACCTTAGTGGCCTCCACTCAGCTGTCCATAGCCTCGGGGACCCACACCCCTGTAGGTGAGGGGGCCATGGCCCTGCCCTGTAGAGGCTTGATCTGGCCAGGGCCACCCTCATCCCACAAAGAAGCTGAATGTGTTGTTGCCTGAGAGCCCCACGGCCCCAGCCCCATCCAGCCTCTGCATGTTTGGGAGCTCCAAGCTGGCCTGGGGGCAGAGACTGAGCCCTGATGCTGAGCTCTCCCCCACTTTGTCCCAGAGGCAGGCCAGGTACTGCCCAGGGTACCTGAGGGGTAGGTGGTCGTCTCTGGCTCCATCTCCCAGCTACAAGCAGCTGTGAGGCTGAATGGAAGTTCATTTTATCCAAATGCAAACTTTTAATGGATGAAATTCTTCAACAGTGAGTTTTTGGCTTTTCATAATAAGAAAAAGATATTTTCTTGTCTTGGGATGTTCTAAAATTTACTCAGGAGACATTTTTAGAGCCTCAGAATCAGAGACCAGAGGAGGCCTGACCCCACCCAGCCCAACACCCAGGCTGAGTGTGGTCAGGGGAAAGATATCCAGGACAGGGATAGGGCAGTGGACAGGACACCAGTCAGCCAGAGGGCCAGACCCCCAGGCCACTCTAGAACATTCAGTCCCAGGCCGTCCTCCTGTCACCAGGCGGTGCCAGCTGCCCTTCTGTGCTATTGGGAAATGCTGTTTGTCCAGATACCTCTGGAAGGGACACTTCTGGCCATCCCTATTCCCTATGTCCATGTACTCCAGAGGCAAGGAGCTCTTGGGCCACAGGCCATCTTCAGGGCTCCTAACTGTCCTGTCCTCTGCCCCATGCTCTTTGAGTGACCTGTAGGAGTCTGTGGACCTTCCTTAGGCCTCAAAAATGTGAAAACAAATCAACGTCGGCTGACATGTGGGGTGACACAGTGGAGTCTGCCTCTCCTGCCTCTCAGGGACCTCCTAGAGACCTGTGCCCTGTGCCCTGTGGAGTCTGCCTCTCAGGGACCGCCCTGTGCCCACCTGCCTTCTGCTTGCCTCATGCAGAAACACATTCATCTGGCCTCTGGGCGGAGCCTGATGATCACACATGTTCATGCGTGTGAGCGACTAAAGCATGTGTGTGCAACTTCTCCCCACCCCAAGGCGAGAGGTCTCTGCAGGCCCCACATGGAAGCTACCTGGGCTGTGCCGCAGTATGGGACAGCCATGCTGGACTTGGTGCCCAGTAGATGTGAGCGCTAGGAGCTCTCTCAGCATGCTGGAGCCTTCCAGTCACTCCAAGGTATGTGTTAGTTAAAAAGCAAAAAGGAAAAAAAAGCCCCAGGCCAGAGCAGGCCATTCCAGGCCCTCTCATTAAGTAGGGAGTGCTTTTCTGAAAGCTTCCTCCCAGCACTGCAGTCCTCAGCCACTTGCAGTCCCTACCTTCCTTTCTGGTAGCTGGCCACCTGAATCTCTACTCTCCTGACCTTCTGAAGCCTACTGGCTGTCCAGTCCTCTCAACATCACCCAGAAGAAACGAATCACTCTGACGACACCACACTTGGGGCCCTGAGATCAAGTGCTCTCGAAGCTCAGCAATCAGGCCCTCCTGGAAAGGCCATGCTGCCCAGGCGTCCTGTCTCTGGGATCCAGGGTCCCCAAAGAGGCAGCTTGCTCTCCACCCTGGAAGGAGCCTGGGGGGCCTTTGGCCCAGAACAGTCTTCCAACCCCAGCATGCCAAGGGTCTTGCTCCCTTGAGGAAGGAGATGGCCCCTTCCCCAGATTCTAATGCCACATGTGCTCTCCCGGCACAAGACGTCAGGGTTGGCAGGGCCCCTTAATTGGATCTGCTCCTCAGTTGCCAGTTAATGTGACTAATTAAATCCACCACTGATGCAGAGAGACAGGTTCTGCGGTGAGAGTCCTCCCAGGCGGGCTGCGAGCTGCGGCTTCCCACGTGGGGACTTGGACGCTTGCTGCCCGCCCTGCCTGCTCCCTGCCCCCAGCCTGGACTCCTCAGAACTGTATTCCTGTCACAGAGCTAAATTTAGCTCTTACTTTGAGTTTTGCTTTTCTGATGGGGAAGAGAGCATCTTCAAATAAAAACTACATAAGCAAATTAAGTTCAAATCAAGGAAGGAAGCTTGAAATTAATTGTTCAGTCTTCCCTGTGTATCATCCCTTGCCCAGACTGATGGAAGCTGCAACCGTGTGGGGCAGGGGATGAGGCTGTGCACCAGGGCGAGACCAGAGGGCTGACTTCCCAACATGTGTCTGGGTGACTCTGGGCAGGGTGTCGGGGGGTGGGGGGTTGGCTACCCTTGGAGACTGGCTCCCAGGAAGGCCCTGAGGTGAGTGTCCGGTTGACTGGAGGAGGCAGCTGTGAGCCATCTAAGGACGTTAGGTGTCAAACACACAGGAGGTTTTTCTTCTCCTTTGGAGGTTGAGCCAGGAGAACCTAACCAGGGTCCCTGGGATAGAATTGGGCAGTTCCTGGGAAATGGCAGGTCACCACCGAGGAGTGACATCCAGGTGTCTTCTCCAAGGTCCCACACAGGTATCTGCCAGGTGTCCCCTACAGCTGTCCCCCGCAGGCATCCCCCACAGGCGTTCCTCACACGTGTCCCCCACAGATGTTTCCCACAAGTGTCCCCCATAGGTGACCCCCACAGGTATCTCCCACAGACATCTGCCACAGATATCTCCACAGGTGTCCCCCACAGATGTCCCTGACAAGTGTTCCCCAGGGTGTCCCCTCCAGGTGTCCCCCACAGGTGTTCCCTGCCAGAATTCTCTCCCATCCAGGAACATGGTGATGGGAGACCTGAGTGCCATTGTCTTGAGCTTCTCTATAGTTAGGACTTGGTCATCACCCCAGTGGTGCTTCTTGCAATCGGCTCTGCTGAGACATCCTCTGGTCAGCCCCTCTGGCCACCCCGAGGGCCCCACAGGGCCCCACCTCACTTCCTGCATGGCAGAGACTGCCCTTGGACACCTGCTCAGAGTGGCCCCACATTCATGGTCAGGCTAGGAGTCTGCCCTGACCAGCCTATTCCAGGGCCTGGCCCTATTCCTGGATCTCACTCCACAGTGCCCTTTGTTCACAGGCAACAATGGCCTCCAGACAGCCAGACTTCTTCCTCTGTAGGCAAAGCCACTGTGTTTCAGCCTCTGGGCTCCCAATACCATGATCACTGCTTTCAAGGGCGTCAGGCGTCAGAGGTGCCGTGGGCTTGTCTTTCACACTTACCCCTGGGCGTGAAGGCAGCATAGTCTATTGTCAGTGTGTGAGTGTGGAAATCGCCTCGGGGACACTGATGACCCTGACACGATTGACAGAGCCTCTGGGCAGTGTTGTCTGCACTCACACGGCAGGCAGTTCTCAGCCCAGTCACAGAAGCTGCTGCAGGGAGCACAGAGCTGTGGCCTCCTCTGGCCCCACACCAGGCTGCTAGGACGAAGAGGCCGCCCCGCACCTGCAGCCTAGTCTGCCCAGATTTGTCATGTTTCAGGTAAAGATGGAGAGACCCCAGTGAGTGCTGGGAGGACAAAGGACAGCTGGGATTTCTTTTTTTTTTTTTTTTTTGAGACAGAGCCTCAAGCTATCCCCATGGGTAGAGTGCCATGGCATCACAGCTCATAGCAACCTCCAACTCCTGGGCTCAAGTGAGTCTCCTGCCTCAGCCTCCCGAGTAGCTGGGACCACAGGCGCCCGCCACAACGCCCGGCCATTTTTTGGTTGCAACCATCATTGTTGCTTGGCAGGCCCGGGCTGGGGATTCGAACCCGCCACCTTAGGTGTACATGGCTGGCGCCCTAGCTGATTGAGCCACAGGCGCCAAGCCGAGAGCTGGGATTTCTTATCAAATTTTTTTTTTTTTGAGACAGAGTCTCACTATGTCACCCTCGGTAGAGTACCAAGGCATCACAGCTCACAGCAACCTCAAACTCTTGGGCTTAAATGATTCTCTTGCCTCAGCCTCCCAAGTAGTTGAGACTACAGGCGCCTACCACAAAGCCTGGCTATTTTCATTGTTGTTATTGTTGCTGTTGTCATTGTTGTTTTAGCAAGGCTGGGCCAGGTTCAGACCTGTCAGCTCCAGTGTATGTGGCTGCCACCCTAACCACTGAGCTATGGGCACCAAGCCTCTTATCAAAATTCTGAAACCAGTTCCAGGCCAGCAGCACCTGAGGAGGCCATTCAAGCTACAGCTCAAAAACAGTGACAGAAACTCCTCCTACCTCTTGGGGCTCAGGTCACCTCAGGGTCAAGTCACACCTCACTCTGTCTGGAGTCACACCTCACTCTGTCTGGAGTATCCAGGTCCTTCTGGGGCCTTGGAAACGCCATCCATGTCCGGCCTGGACCATGCTGGCCACCAGCCCTCCCTTGCGAGTATGGTGGGGGAGGTGCTGGGATAGCCCAAGGCCCTCCCCCAAGGTGCTCTTAGCAGCTGCCAGTTGCCTCACCCTGCACCCCACAGCCCTGCCGCCCAGCTATCCCCCCAATGGACATGTCAGCTTCCAGCCACTGCTGTGGCACTGCCCCTGGGTGCTCCACAGGCAGCAGATGGCCCTGCCATCAGGATCTCATTTCAATGCTCTCTGAAGAGTATTTATTTAGCCTTCTTTGCCATTCATTGAAGTGGTGGTTTTCTTCTGTTCAGAAAGCCAAGAAATAAGATTCTTTCCAGGCATAATAACGGCCCTGAGTGGGACCTTTCTACTCCTCAGAGGGTTCCCTGCCAACCTCTCTGCCTGAGATCCCAAGGAGCTAAGGGGCGAGGGAGGGCATGACCCCACATAAAAGGGTCTGGGCTGAGGGGCCAGTCTCTGAGTGCCCATGAAACAGGGTGCAGTGCTCTGTGGGTCTGTGGTCTGATGAGAGGCTACTGTGCTTTGTTGGGTGCAGTGCTCCCTGGATTCATTGCTCTGTGGGGCTGCAGTCTGACGGGAGGCTGCTATGCTCTGTGGGGTGCAGTGCTCCGTGGGGCTGCAGTCTGATGAGAGGCTACTGTGCTCTGTTGGGTGCAGTGCTCCATAAGGCTGCAGTGCTCTGTGGGGCTGCAATCTGACAGGGGGCTGCTGTGTTCTGTGGGGTGCAGTGTTCCATAGGGCTGCTATGATCCATGAGGTGCAGTGCTCCATAGGGTTGTAGTGCTCTGTGGGGCTTCAGTGCTCGGTGGGGTGCAGTGCTTGATGGGGCTACAGTGCTCCTTAGGGTGCAGGCTGATGAGTGGCCCTCAGCCCTGACATTGGCAAAACCTCACCTGCCCAGTTTGCACCTGCCCCAGGACCATGGTCAGAACCTGCTGGACCTACCTCTCCTAACCCAGGGACTTGGCCCTTGCCCTCCTTGGCCATTAAAACCTGTCTGTTGGGTGGGTCGATAGAGGGAGGGTTGGTAGGGGGACCACACCTATGGAGCATATTGCAAGTACAAGCTGGATCTGTCAGGTATAGAACACAAATGTCTTAATCCTGTAATTGGGTAAATGAAGTGAAGGCTATGTTGTTTAGTAGGATGTAAGCACTCCAATTTGTACAAATAATCAACACATTGAATCCCATAATGGCATAAATGTATTTATGATCTATGTACAAATGACTGAATAAAAAAAAAAATTTAAATCTGTCTGTTGAAAGCTCCCAGCTGCCCCCAGAGTCTTCTGAATTTGTCTGCACCAGGGACCCCAAGAGCCCAGCCCTTTGGTGTCATGTGTGAACTCTGCTTGAAGTGAGCAACTGTGCAGACACTGGCACTGGGAAGGTGACGGCCCCATGAAGTCACACTCATTGCTCATGGACATGCAGCTCAAGAGATAAAGCACTATACCAGCTCCCAGCACTGACAAACACAAGTGACCCCACACCCACAGCCACTGCCAGGGTGATAGGCAGGGCTGGGTCTGCACTTAGTCTGGGGGCAATCTGCTTGACATCCTGTAGCATCCTACAGCCACAAAAGGAAGCAGTCTGAGGAACAGGTGCCCAGTCCCTGAGACCAGGAGCAGGAAGGTTGGAGAACAGTTTGCCGACCAATAGTCAAGTGCCACTCCCAGGATGACCCCAGAGCAGCTCTGTGATCCACCCAGGGAAGGCAAGGACAGTGGGCCCCCGGGAGCAGAGGGAGCAACTGAGGGGATGCTAAGGTCATGCCCAGCCTCCAGGCAGGAGCAGAGATTCTAGCATATTCTTGGCTTCTCTCAAGACTTTAAGAAACCACGTAAGCATGAGAGACAGGATGTGGCTTAATGGGAAAAGCACAGAATCATCTGGAAATCATCATTCTCTGTCTGCTAATAAAGGCTGAGTGGCTGCAGGCAAGTTGCACCTTGTCGTGAAAGGTGGTCCAATTCCTGTCTTATAGATGTTGTGGGTCCTTTCTGGCTTGGAGAGATTTGAGGTGGCCGCTATTGCAGATAGGCACAGAATTCAAGCAGCTTAGAGATAAAGAAATCTGGACCAATTAGCAAATCAGTTAACTCACAGAATGGCTGAGCCCTCATTCATCCCTGAGCTCTCTGGTGGCTAAGGGAAATGGGGCATGCCAGTGTTGCCCCCTGTAGACCCAATGCCCCATCCACGCCCTGCTCTCCCTCAGCATGGGGTTGGAGGAGGGGTGTATCAGCCAAGGCCATGGAGAAGGCCAGGATTTCCAACAAAGTAGACAAGCCCTTGCATGACGGTCACTCTGTGACGACATCTAGCCCTGTGGGAGTGAGGCCTGCCTTGTCTCTTGTGTGACCTGGAGCCAGCAGTATCATGCTGAAGCCCACTGCTGGGGCTAGGGGCAGAGCCCTGGGCCCTCCCAGCACCCCCTGAGCCCTCCCCTCCTGCCTGTCCTGAAACACACCACTGGTGTCAGGGTCTGGCCCAGCTAGCCTTTATATACCAGCTCTGGGCTCTCTCTCCCCTGGGAGGCTGCCCAGTGTCCACCCAGGAGCCCAGGAGGAGCCCTTGGCAGGGTGGATGCAGGAACCCCAGCTCAGCAACCTCCATCCTGTGGCCACCCAGGGTACATGGCGGTCCCAGAGGCTAACCGTGTTTCTGGGGCCTCTGTCTCCCTCTGGGCCTGGCCGGGGCCTTTGTCCGTTGGGCCAGGCTCCCGTAGGCCCTGGAGGACCAATTGTACCCTCTGCATTATCCTCAGGGTTTCTGCTCATGATCTTCATGGTGCCACCACCTGGCCCCACCACAGTGAGTTAGAAAACGATCTGCACTAACTGTCTGGAGTCCCAGCCACCTTGCAGCTGTGAACTATGGACAGGGAGGAGTGACCTGCGTTTCCACTAAATTTGGTCCAAGTCCCCACAGAGCCTGGATTTGATGAACTGGAGTTTATAAGGACAGCCCCACCAGGGCTGGACTGCAGGCCAGGATAATTTCCCACTGCCTGGTGCTTCCTAAAAGGAAAAGGCTGAGGGCAGCTATTTAGGGCCAGCAGCACTGCCAGTTCACTCCCCAAATGCTTTCCATGGGGTTTGACAGTAATTAGGTCCCAAATTTTGGCTCCTCTGGGGTTAGCCTGTCCTCTCCACCTCGCAAGTCCCTCCTCCCCCACTTTGGCTGCGCCCCTCTGCCTCTCTGAGTCCCCACCCATCCATAGGGCCCCAGAGGAGGACATCTGTAGCCCAGGGCAGCAGGAGGGCACAGCAGGTCACACCTCACTCTGTCTGGAGTATCCAGGTCCTTCTGGGGCCTTGGAAACGCCATCCATGTCCGGCCTAGACCATCCTGGCCACCAGCCCTCCCTTGCGAGTATGGTGGGGGAGGTGCTTGGATAGCCCAAGGCCCTCCCCACAGATCTTCTTCAAAATTGGGGGAGATGCGCCCCCTGGGGCAGACAGGGTAGCTCCCCAGATCCTGGGTGTGGGGGCTGTGGCTTCCACCTTAAGGAAACCCCATCCCAGTTTCCAGTTTCAGGGTGATGTCTGAGATGCTCCAACACATGCTCGCCTTGGTGGATCTGCCTACTGGCAGGACCACCCTGAGGTCTGGTGATGCCCTGCCCCAGAATAGAGTCCGTGGCCTCTGGGAGGAACAGAGGAGCCTCCCTGCCTCTGAGCAGGAGCTCACTGGATCATCCTTAAATGGTTGGAGTGTGGCCACAGCCTGGTAGGTGCCTGTGACCTTGGCCCTGAGCCTGAGGGCTGCACTGTGTCCTCTGGTCCCCCTGGCTTTCCAGGGTCCAGCAACCCAGGGCTGGGCAGCAGCATCAGCTGGCCTTCTCTGTGGAGCTGGCAGCCACACTGAGCCACAGCACCTTGCACACAGAGGCAGAGCGCACCCTGCCAGCCATACCAGGGAGGGCAGCACAAAGTCACAACTCTGCCCCCTCCTCTGCCACAAGAAAGCTGCTAGAGGGGTGGGCTGCCCTGACCACTCTGACCTGGGGCTCTGACCCTCTTACCTAGGGTCCTCATTCAGACAGCGGCCACTGGCCTTTGCTGTCTTGTCCCAGCCAGCCAGGTGCCCTGAGTTCTCATGGCCTCTTCTAGGACTTATAGGGGAGATCTGTGGAGGTCTCGCATCCTGGACGGTCAGGGTAGGGTTCATGTCACCACCCAAGGGGCATCTTAGGCTAGTGCCTGAGTTTCTGGGCAAAGCAGACTCTGCCGCTCTTGAGGGTAGAGCAGTGTGGAGCAGCACGGGCCTGTGTCTTCTCTGAAGTGTGCCTGGGGGGCCCTGACCACAGCAGGTCCTAGCCTCTGCTTTGAGCCTGCCGCTCCACCCAGTTTTCCCGAGGAAACTTCTGAAGGAGGCCTCTTCTGCCCAGCCTCATCGTGTCTGGTGGCATCTCTTTGGCTTCTCACCTGACCCTGGACAGGCTGTAGTCTGCCACCCACTGTGTGTGGGCATCATCTTTCTGGAATGAGCCCCCTTAGGGGGGACTCAAGCTCCTGCAGATCTCACCGAGGAGACAGGCAAAGCCCATTGGCAGCACAGGGCTGGGAGTGGCCTTAGACCCACTGTCTGGGGCTGAGGACATTGCCCAGCCTCACAACCACCAGCCAGGAGGATAAATGGAAGACAGAGAGAGGACCAGGATGGCTTCTGGTCTGGAAATTATTATGAGCAGATTGTGTGAATTCAGTAAACTGGCCACACAGGACCCACAGGTGGACAAGTTCCACACAGAAGAAGAGGGGGCTGTTTCCATGCTGAGCCTAAGGAAGACCTCTGCCCTGCAAGGCCAAAGCCACATGGGTTGTAAGGGCACCAGGACCTACTAAGTGCAGAGTGAATGCTGGTCTCTCGGACACAGGCTTGAGTCTGTTGACAGTCCAGAGCCATTCCAGCCACCTCTGAATATGAGAACAGAGGCCAGACCTGCCAGGTACAGCCACTGGAGAGATCCAGGACACACTCAGAAAGAACTGTGTCACACAGTGTCACACTCAGTCACACTGAGACTAGAAGCTGAAAGGCAAGTGGCTAAAGCCAGAGCCCAAGGTCATGGGAAATGGCCATCAGAGATGGCAATGCCAGAGGGACCCGTCAACCTCACAAGTTCATTGTCCACACCAGGTGCCAGCATCTGTGATGAAGCCTACAGGTGTGGGAAGAGGGCAGAAAGGGTAGAGTTGGGGGGCCAAAGAACATCTGCCCGTCTGTGGGTAGACGGGGGGGCAGAGAATATCCACTCATCTGGGGTGAAATGGAGGCACAGAGCACTCACATGTCTGGGGTGCAGAGGGGGACAGAGCACCCACATGTCTGGGGTGGAGAGGGGGACACTCACATGTGTGGGGTGGAGAGGGGGACACAGAGCACCCATGCGTTGGCGTGGAGAGGGGAACACAGAGCACCCATGTGTCTGGGGTGGAGAGGGAGACACAGAGCACCCATGTGTCTGGCATGGAGAGGAGGACACAGAGCACCCACATGTCTGGGGTGGAGAGGGGGACACTCACATGTGTGGGGTGTAGAGGGGTACACAGAGGACCCATGTGTCTAGCGTGGAGAGGGGGACACAGAGCACCCACATGTCTGGCGTGGAGAGGGGGACACAGAGCATCCATGTGTCTGGAGTGGAGAGGGGGACACAGAGTATCCACGTGTCTGGGGTGGACAGAGGGACACAGAGCATCCATGCATCTGTGGTGGAGAGGGGGTCATGTAACCTCCATCCCAGCACACCCCCACCCCAGCCCCCAGAACATGTCCAAAGTCCTTACTGAAGGTTTTCAGCTGAGAGGCCTAATTTAGAAGGAATAAAATAAATGATATTGACCTTCTAAAAACCTTGTCCAAAATAATTTTTTTTCCTTGTAAATGTTACTTGGAGACTCTGAGACCTATGATGAACGGCGAAGCAGCTTGAGGCTGGAAGGACAGCTGGCTTGGCCACATAGCCAGAAGGTCTGGCCCAGTGGGGTCCGACCCCCGGTGGCTGTAGGTCCAGAGGATGGCCGCAACCCCCACGACCCAACTGGGGGGGGGGGGGTGCAGCTGTACACACCTCAGGATGGATGGGAGCTGTGTTGAGGGCCCACAGTGCTTGCCTGGGGTCCTTCACTGTGGGAGACCAGCCCCTGGACAGCCCCTGGACAGCTCCCGCACTGCCCCAGCCCCTGGACAGCTCCCACACTGCCCCAGCCCCTGGACAGCTCCTGCACTGACACAGCCCCCAAATGCCTGCTATGCCACGGAAGGTGGTAGAGCCAGCTGAGGACAGGGAGGAAGGAGCCCCCATGGGCTCTGGTGGCCACAGCTGCTGACGGGAAACACGTGGAGGTTAGCAGAGAGGCAGACATGTGTGGCTGGAGGGGCCGCCCATGAGGCTGTCAGCATGGGAGGCCCACTGCCCCTTCTGACAGGGAGAAGGTGATTTAACCCAAAGGGGACTTTAAGTGCTCTCCCCACAAAAGCAGCTATATGAGGAAGTTCTCGGGCTAATGGGCTGGGAGCAAAGATCACTTCACAAATGACATAGATGAGAACACCACAGACTCCTAGAATATATTCCAATCCATTTGTCAAGTTTACCCCAATAAGGCTGGGTCAGGCTTCCTGTCTGCATCTCCAATACACAGTGTACACCCCAATAAAACTGGGAGAACAGGCTCCCTGTCTGTACCTCCAGATACACAGTGGACACCCAAATAAAGCTGGGAGGACAGACTCCCTGTTTGCACCTCCAATATACAGTGTATACCTCAGTACAACTGGGAAGACAGGCTCCCTGTCTGCACCTCCAATACACAGCTGTATACCCCAGTACAACTAGGATAACCGGCTCGCTGGCTGCACCTCCAATACACAGCTGTACACCTCAGTACAGATGGGAAGACAAGCTCCCTGTCTGCACCTCCAGGTACAGTGTGTACCCCACTAAAGCTGGGAGGACAGGCTCCCTGTCTGCACCTCCAGGTACAGTGTGTACCCCACTAAAGCTGGGAGGACAGGCTCCCTGTCTGCACCTCCAGGTACAGTGTACACTCCACTAAAGCTGGGAGGACAGGTTCCCTGGCTGCACCTCCAGGTACAGCGTACACTCCACTAAAGCTGGGAGGACAGGTTCCCTGGCTGCACCTCCAGGTACAGCGTACACTCCACTAAAGCTGGGAGGACAGGCTCCCTGGCTGCACCTCCAGGTACAGCGTACACTCCACTAAAGCTGGGAGGACAGGTTCCCTGTCTGCACCTCCAGGTGCACAGTGACATGAACAACCTTGCTTTCAGGTGCAATTGTGAAACTTTCAATTCATTGTCTGTAAGTGAGGAGGAAGGAGGATAGACAGATGGGGCTGGTGGAGAGTAATGTACTGTGAGCACCTCACAAGGAGGAGGGTGAGGGCAGGTGTGCACCTCACAAGGAGGAGGAAAGTCAGGACAGGTGAGCACTTCAAGGGAGATGGGTGAGGGCAGGTGAGCACCTCGCAGGGAAGGCACAGGTGAGCACCCCACAGGGAGGAGGCAGGTGTGCCTTCTCCCCACCTGTGGGCAGATTTCATTTTGTTTTCTGGTGCCCATCAGGAACTAGAGTCAGGCTATACCTGTCAGGAATTGCTCAAGGGACTCTGAGAAATGGTGTATTCGGACATAAATTTTCTGTCCTTGCAAGCCACAGTGTCCTCATTCTGCCACAGTGCTAACAGATCAGTTCTGTCTCAGCACAGAGTCAGGTGCCCCTAGGTTGGAGCCAGGCTGGGCATGCTGACCTCGCGTGGGTGAGGGCTCCCACCCAGCCGCACAGCTCTGCCGCTCTCCCTCCTCTCCCCTCCCCTTCTCGACTATGTGCCCGGGTCAGACTGTCCTCTGGGGCTGCCTGGCTGGGCAGCTGCACCCTACCTCAGGGACAGATGTCCCCCTCCTCTCCCTGGCCCTGCCCCCTCCAGGGACATCCCTGTCTTTCCTCTCAAACCTTCCCCCTCTGGCTCCTCACCGCAGTGATTTTAATTTAATTCTGGATGCTCCTTCCTTCCCTGGTTTTTCTTTTCTCCCAACATCTTGTTTGGGTTTCTGGTTATAACATCTTAGACCTTAGGTCCTTAGTAATGAGTTCGGCGTCTTGGTTTGTTAGGGAGGGAACTTGCTTTCATTCCCCCTGGGCTGGATGTGAAGGAACCTCCAGGTATGTGGGGGGCTCTCTTCTGGTTCAACAGCATTTGTGGGTGGGAGAGGGCATGTGTATGGGCAGCACCCCACTCCGGTGTGTTGCTGATTTGGTCATATCTGTGATTGAATTTCAGATTTTATTTGAGTGTCAAGAGGCCTGCCCCCACTGCCCCCTCTCTGGCCCTTGGCATAGATGGCATTAACACCATGGTCCCCCTGGAGGCTGCAAGGCAGCAGCATCCAGATATTTTTGTTTCCGTTCCCTTTTCTTTCCATTTCTTCTAAAATGCTTAAAGGAATTTAGAGAATTTTACCTTATTCCTGGGAAATAAAGAGTTCACTTGGCCTCCAAGGTCAACAGTGATTTAAATTACCTGGAGAACATAAAGAAAGTTGACCTTTATGAGGGCATGGACACCTGGTCTGTGGGAGACCTATGCCATCTCCCCCAGCACCGAGGCTCCTGCAGTCAGATGGTGCAGCCATGCTTAGCATCCACCTAGCACATCCAGGCCACCCTGAGGGTCCTGGATAGCTATGCTAAGTCATACTGACTGCTGTGTTTGTGACTTACATGGGCCAGTGTGTGCAGGATGGTGACCCTGCATCCCCAGCACAGCCCCAGATGAGGACAACTTGGCCAGGAGTGACTGGGTTTCTGCCATTAGCTAGAAGACACCTGCCCCAGTCCCAGGACACCACGGGCAGAGCACTGGTAGGTGACATCATTGGTAGGGACATGGGGTTGGGGGACACAGCTGTTAGGCAAGGCTCTGGAACCTCCGGGATGCTGTCAGAGGACAGAGCCCTCCATGCTCTGGCCTGGAGCCCTGGGACATAGGCCCGTGGTCTCTGCCAATATATATCAGAGGACTCCACCACTGTCTCAGCACCACTGGGGACAGGCACAGACTGCTAATTGGGCACCCAGGCCCTGTTGACAAGAGCCACCTACTTCCCATCTTGAAGGGACATGCCAGAAGCCCAAGTCACAGAGCACATGGCTCAGACCCTGGTCTGACTCCACAGCAAGGGAAAAACAGCAGGTCTCCGAATGCAGCTGCCTGCTGTGTCAGTACATCTGCAGGAGGCATTAACACACGGTGGTCACATCTATCTTTTATGTGATGGAGTAAAAAACTCCCCATCTGTACATGATGCACAAAAGCTGCTGACATAGAGCTTCAAGGTCACTCAGGGCTCAGGCTTCACCCTGCACAGTGAGGGCTCGGGGTGAGGGGGACTGAGGGTCTCCCAGCCTGATGACAGTGGAGCACCAGGGAAGGTGCCATACAGTGACCCCTGGCTCCTCAGAGCCCATACCCATACCCGCTAGGTCAGGTTAGGCCCACGCAGCTGACTCCTGTCGTCCCCTCTGACACACACACGTTCACAGTTGATCTGGAGTTTTAGCACCCAGTGTTTCCAGTGACCTCCAGACAAAAGCCTTTATACGTGTTACCAGAATGGCCTTTTCCAGAAAGGCCCAGAAGGCCAAGGTGTGGGGGCAGCCTCTGGGAAAACAGGAATGGCTGCAGCTCCAGATCTGCCCAGCTCGGGCCTCCCTGAGGGCTGCAGGAATGAGGGGCAGATGCCAATACCCACTGGGGAACCCCCAGGAGCTGGCAGGTGTGACCAATACTGCCCCACCCCAGGGCGCTCCCCTTCCTAGCCCAGCCTACAGCTGCCCAGGGAAGAGGGAAGACAGACTCTTCTCCTCCTACAGGTGGGCCAGGATCTGCACCCTCAGCCTCAGGGCACACATTAGGGCCATCCACACAGATCAAATCAATGTGTGTCTGCCTGTGCCACAAGACTGTGTCCCAAACCCTGAGGTCTGAGCCCAGGGTCCCCCCAGGTGAGTCCTACCCCTTGGACCATCGCCCTAGGCCTCCACAGGGAGTCAAGAACTTTCCTCCTCACGTCTCACAGCACTATCCACCCTGCAAGTTCTGTGCCCCCAAGACAACAGCCCCCCCAGGGACCTCACCTCCCCTCATCTGAGCCCTGCACCCCAGCAGGTGCACAGTGTCCTCTGAGCCCCACCCCCTAGGCAGTGGATGTTTGGAGCTCAGAGGACAGGGGAGGAAAGTGCTCTATGATGAAGCTTGTGTCAAATTCCAGCCTTACAGTTGAATGCAGATACCTCATTAAGAGGCCAATCATTTCTAAAGGTTAAATATGATGGTGCTTAAAAAATAATTCTAGCTGTTTAAATTTAGGGCACTGAACAAAGTTCAGTCCAAGCACGTTCTCTGGCTGGAGGCAGGCAACATGCCCTTTGATGGTACATCAGACCTTCAAGCTCACTCTCACCTCTCACCCCAGGTGCCAGTGTGCATGATCGGTTTCCTGCTGGAAGTCATGTGGCACTGTGGCCGGCCTCTCCTGCCTCCCCTGGACAGTTAGATGTCCCTGCCTCAGGTTGCTTCTCTCCACCTTCCTGGTGGGCTTCTCTCTCCCAGGAGCCCATCTGGAAGAGGGTGCTATGCCTCCTGGGGCTTCCCCACAGTTGCTTTATCTGGTGTGGCTCAGCCTCGGGGACCCACACCCCCATACCGACCTTC
This sequence comes from Galagoides demidoff, assembly GCA_963574575.1. Taxonomy (NCBI): domain Eukaryota; kingdom Metazoa; phylum Chordata; class Mammalia; order Primates; family Galagidae; genus Galagoides; species Galagoides demidoff. The sequence continues at coordinate 34,815 of CAUYQV010160444.1, forward strand.
TGACAGAGATGTGGAAGGCCTGCTGCAAAAGCCAAATCCCTGACCCACGCCCAGCGACCTTGAACTTACAATAAACTGAATTATAACTCACGCTTTTCCATCCATGAAGTTCACCCATGTGGCAAATGTCCCCCTCTTTCTTAGACACAGAGTCTTGCTCCCCCCCCCCCATTTAATTGTAGGTGGGATTCTTTATGTGAACACACCACAAATACTACCATTGATAAACATTTAAGTTGTTTTCAAAGTTTAGCTTTTAGGAAAAATACTGATATTCTGTGCCTTTCTTTAATAGACATCAGTACTCATTTTTCTTAGGTAATTTCCCAGGATTAGAGTTCGGGGTCATAGAGTACGAGCATTTTAGCATCAGTAGATACCACCTACATTCTTTTCTAGAATGGTTGTGCCTATGTGTCCTGCACAGACTTCTGGGCTCCGTCAGCATACGTGATTTCAGTGCTCAGACCAGGGGTGTGTGTGGCGCCCACTGCACTCCTACTCAGTGTTTCCTTGGTTACTCAGGGTGTTGACTAACCCTGCTTTTGTGAGGTACCCATTCACATCTTTCCCAATTTCTTTTTTAGACCATCAGTCTTTTCTGTCATCGAGTTCAGGATGTATTCTGGATCATGGATACCTACATTTCAACATACATTACATATAATGTTTTCCAAGCCCACAGCTTACTTTCTCTTAATGGTGCCTTTTGATGGTATCCAGTGTTTTTCTGTTCTAATTTTTTGTAATTGTAATTCTGATATAATTTCTGCATGTCTTCTTTTTAAAAATCTCTGCCTCTCCGAGGTCTTGAGAATAGTCTCTTGATTTCTTTCAGAAGCTGTATTGCTTTCCCTCAGGTCTGTTAGTAACTGGAGTCAGAGTTTGGGGTTGGTGCTGTGTGTGTGGCTCAGCCCCTTCTCCATCTCACCAGCAACTAATGCATAATACCTGCTGCAAGAGCCAGAATCCTAAGTGGGAGGAAGTGTGGATCAGTTTCTGGACTCCTCTGGTCCCGGGGTCTGGTTTCTGCCCTTGCGCTGGCAGCATTAGCGGAAGTCTCAGTATTTAAAAGTAGAAGGCCTACAGCTTCTATTATCTTAAGATCGCCTTGGGACCAAGACGAATGCCCATGTCCACCCTGGTAGTGGCCAAGCCTGGGCCTGGGTACAGTGGAACAGTGGGTGGAATGCGGGCCAAGGAGCTCTGCAGGGATGGGCGAGGCAGGTTTGCTTGAGAGCCACGCACAGACTGGGTGCAGGGTCAAAGTGTGGAGGGGCCCAGCCTGGACAGGACAGCCCTGCTTCTAGACAGCCAGGGCTCTCAAGGCCACTGGACACAGGGAGAGCCACACATCCTCTGACTACCAGAGTTTTCTTTATGGGAAGGTTTTTCAGTTTATACATCATAGTTCTTCTGAGGCCAGTAAGTGATATCTCAAAGAATTAGCCCATGTCACCTGAATGAACCCGTGTGTGGATATAGAATTGTTCACCGTATTCCCTCGTCATATCACCTTTGAATGTCAGTTTGGTCTGTGGTTATTTGGCCTTTCCTTTCTGATCTTTATAACTTCTTTTTTCTAGATTATCTTGCTGGGGATGTATGCATTTCATGAACATTTTCAATAAAACAACTTTTGACTTTATTAATTTTCTGTTTTATATTTCCCAGTGCCTGTATTTCTACTCTCAAATTTACTGTTTCTATGATTCTACTTATTTGGCTTTGACTAGCTATTTTTCTAGCTTCTGGAGTTGGGAGGTTAGATTATCAGTTTTCAACCTTCCCTCTTTCCTAATGTGCGTTAGAATCGTACCTTCCCACTTGCTTTAGCTGCACATCCCACCTTTTTTTTTTAGAGACAGAGTCTCACTTTGTCACCCCCAGTAGAATGCTATGGCGTCATAGCTCACAGCAACCTCCAGCTCTTGGGCTTATGCAATTCTCTTGCCTCAGCCTCCTGAGAAGCTGGTACCACAGGAGCCCACCATAACACCCTCCTATTTTGTTGTTGTTGTTGCAGTTTGGCCGGGGCCAGGTTTGAACCCACCACCCTTGGTACATGAGGCTGGCGCCCTACTCACTGAGCCACAGGCGCCGCCCACATCCCACCTTTTTATAAGTACTATATTCATTATTTAATTCAAACTAGTTTCTGTTTTTCATGTTAAGTTCTCCTATGGCCCATGTACTATTTCAAAGTGTGTTGCTTAATTTCTAAACACCTGGAAATCTTCCAGTTATCTTGTTCTCATGATTTCTATTTTAATTCTACTGTAGTTAGACATCATGCTCAGTATGATTTCAAACTTCTGAAATTTGTTGAGACCTGTTTGTGCTGAGTCATGCTCCTGTGTTGGTGAGGTGCACTTGGAAAAGTCTGTATTCTCCTATTGCTGTGTGTGGTGTTCAACATGGCCAGTTAGGTCAAGTTAGTTACGGAGGTCATTCAAAGGGTCTAGATTCTGACTGATTTTCTTTCTGTTTGTTCTACTGTATGCCTAGACTCAGTTGCTTTCTGAGCCTCTTATGTCAAACTGCACACACACTCCTTAGCCTGAGGGATCTTTCCCCATGGGCACACCAATTCCCTGTTCTCATCGCTCTCAGATGCAGCTGTTGTGTGTTTGCCAAATCCACAGGAAGGAAGACCCTTAGAAAGGAGTGAGAAGGCAGGTGGGTAGATGGGAACATGAACAAACAGATGAATAGATGGATGGATAAATGGATGGGAGACAGATAGACAGACAGCTGGCCAGAGGGATGTGGATGGATAGGCAGGTGGCGGAATGAATGAATGGATGAGTGGATGGACAAATGGATGGGTGGATGGATGGGTAGATGGATGGATAGGTGGATGGGTGGATGGGCAGATGGGTGGGTGGATGGGTGGATGGGCAGATGGGTGGATGGATGGGTGGATGGGCAGATGGGTGGGTGGGTGGATGGATGGGAAGATGGGTGGGTGGGTGGATGGATGGGAAGATGGGTGGGTGGGTGGATAGGTGGGTGGATGGGTGGATGATGCATAGGTAGACAGGTGGGTAGATGGATGGATGGGTGGGTGGATGGATGGGTAGATGAGTGAATGGATGGGTGGGTGGGTGCATAAGTGAGTGGATGGGTAGATGGATGGATGAGTAGATGGGTGGATGGTTGGATAAGTGGATGAGTGGAAAGGTGGGTGGGTAGATGAATGGGTGGATGTATGTATGGGGGGGTGGATAGATGGATAGATGGATAAGTGTCCCCAACTCCTCCTGAGAGCTGGAGAGCACCGCCGGTCTGTATCAGCCCCCTGTAGCCATGGTACCTAGAATCCAGGCTCTTCACAACCCCCAAGTCTCCTGGCACTCATCCCCTATCCCAGACCCAGAGGCGCCCTCCACCCCTTCTCCCCTAGCTTCATGCAGGGGACTCTCAGGATGTTCCCTGAAACCGGGCTGGTAACTGTTTCTTGGCTTTGTTTATCAAGCAAATTAGGAGACATTGAGCCTCCCAAGGTCTGGGGATTCACTGTGGAGGGATGAGGGCCAACTGTCAAGACCATACTGGGAGCCCGGGAGGCCTCAGCCATAAATGCCGCTGCCCACTTTGAGCACCAGCCACTCCACTGACTTCCAGACAGCAAAGAAGCCCAAGTGTAGGACCCCAAGCCCTCAGCACAGGAGCAAGCACCAGGGACCAGGGCTTGGGTCACAGGCCTGCCCATGGCCATGCGGGAGTTGCATGGAGGAGGTAGCACAGCCCAGGTAGTCACCATCCCTACCCACCTGGAGAAGCAAGCGGAGTCCCATGTTGAGGAAGATGGCCCTGGTCCCCACCACACAGACACTGGGAGGCACTCAGGCCATGGCCAGGAAGTCCATGACTGTGGCAGAGATTCAGGGTACAGGGCCTCAGGGCTTCCTCAGGTGTGGAGCGGGCTGGCGCCTTCCTTCAGCCACCCCTGACTCTGAAGCATGACGGGGGAGGGAGGGCAGAGACTGGAAGGAGGAACTTGAGTCAACTTGAAAGACAACTCAATGGTCTGGTTGGGTCTATATTGCATCTGGAGAAAGCTGCTTCATCAGGAATCTTATTAAACTACAGATTAGGAAGGCTGGTTTTATCAGTAGTTTAGAAGCAACTAAGGGCCACAACTGCAGGGCGACAGATCACAGGGCTTACCTGCACATTCCACGAGGACCCTGCACCCTGCAGGGTCGGACACCCTCAGGATGCCCAGGCAGGCTTTGCTCTTCCCCAAGTCTGGGGCCTATAACTGTCCTTGTGCTCCAGAGGTTGCTCCAGAGTCTGGACGCCATCCAAACTTGCTGGGTAACCTCTGCTTGGCCCCCACAGGTCCTGGGTCCATTGCTGTCCTCCATTCTCAGGGGAGCAGGCAGGGAGTCGACCACATGCAGCTGGGGGACAGCAAATGCTGGAGGCTCTCCCAGAGGAAGGGGCTGGTGCTGACAAGTGGGCTGCAGGCAGCCTGTGAACTGGACACTCTCTCCATCCACACATATAGGACAGATGTCGCCGCCCTGTCCCCTCTTCTTCCTTACCTCCACCTAATCCTCCAGCACTGTGGGACCTCCTGGGCAGGTCTTGGCCATACTCTGGGGACTCCAAGGCCCTTCCGCCTGCACAGCCACCGGCTCCATGCCTGGGACTCGCCTGCACACACCCACGGCTTCCTTGGCGTGCCTGTGTTGCCTACGGCTCTAGCTGGGAGAGCTGTGGAACATATGGATGCACTGGTCAAATATTTGGAGTTTCTGAGATGTATTTTGAAATTAATGAGGATTTTAGCTTTTATAGACTTCCAAAACACATAAACATGCTTCTGCGAGCTTCTGCGTGGAACTGGAGCTTCTGCGTGGAACTGGCTCTGTTGGCTCTGCTGCCTTCTGCCCTGTGGTGTCCAGAAGCTGTGGGCGTCCTGCTCCATTACACATATTGTGTTCATGTGGGTGCAGGGGGCCGAGGTGCTGTCCTTCAGGCTGTTCAGGGTGCAGCTGACAGTGGTTTCCAAGAGGTTGGAGTCTTCCATGAGGACACAGCTGCCCCTGCCCAGCCTCGCCTGTCCACAGCCCTGGCTGGGACCTGTAGACATGGTTGGCACATTGTTCATCACTCCTGTATCCCCCGTGTGACCCCAGAGGGCAGAGCTCCCACTGTGCCCTCACTGCATCTCCTTGTATAGGAGCAGTATTTGGGAAAACAGGGGAATGTGAAGGTGACCCCAACATCCCTGAGGCCCGAGATGTGCACCAGCAACAGGCATATGAGTCCCACTGACCCACCCATTCCTTAGTATTTTAAATGGCTCTAAATTTCTGCCATTGCCAACAGCTCAAAGCAAGAAAATTATTAGAAAATTTAAAATAAAAAAATATTATTTTTAGGATCAAAGATATTTGGAATGGGGGAAATAAATATTTCAAGATATAAAGAATTGGACAATTTTCCCGGGGTGCGCAAAAATTGTTAATCCTAGAAAAACCAGGGACTAGGGAATATTAATTTTCAAATAATCATTTTCACAAAATTGCTGGGAGGAATGATTTGCCTGAACCACACCTAATTTTGTGGATTTGCTCTGCTCAGTGGCCAGAAGCACTGGCAGGAATCAGGCCAGAGGCAGTGTGGGGAGTGGGGGGACAGTGACACTAGTCACTGTGAGCTCGGCAGTGGCTGGGTGAGACCTGTAAGGACCAGGATAGTGCCCAGGATGGGACTGCACCTGCCCCACTCATTCCTCAGACCCCAGAGCCCGTGGATTGAGCCTACCCTGAGCCTCAGGCCAGGGAATATATTTCATGAGTGACTGGAGAACGGCCTTCTTGAGTCAAGAGGCAAATGGGGGTGGGCACAAGAGTGGCTGGTCCTGTCTGAGCTAGACCAGGACCCTGAGGGGTGTGGTGTGAGTTGGGGCCAGGCAGGCATCCAGCCACCATGTAGGGATGGCAGAGAAAGGCCCCAGAGCTGGGCCCACTCCTGGGAGGACCCAGAGAGAAGAGGACAGCCCCGGCCCAGGAATGTTCTATAAAAACCAGGTCATTTGGCTAATTCTTCTGGTCTAGAAACTGGAATAGTCTCTAAACTTGAAAAATGCCTGATAATTGACTGCTTCTGTTTTGGCCTTCGTCCAGTCTGTGAGATCAGGATGGACGCCAGCAGGTGGAGCGGTGCAGCTCCGACAGTGGGATGCTGGATGGGACGGCCCCTGCAGTCCACATCTGCTCCTGAGGGCGCAGTACTTCCCAGCTGAGGGAATCACCCGCACAGAACAGGAACACCAAGGTGCTCTGCGTGTCTTTGTAAAGCCAGGGTTGCATGGCCTGTGCTCTGCTGTTGGACTTAGTGGGACCTTCTGGAAATACAGGAGTGTCTACTGCTGAGCTGAGCAGCACAGCCCTGCATGTGTGGCTTTCCCTATGATTCACCCTCCCTGGAATTCCATGCCATGTGTGCACTGGAGACTCTGGGAGGCCATTTCACCCCATCCCTGTGGCTAGAGGCCCAGACAATGCTGCAGCCTTGGGCAATGCAGATGGCAGTGCAAGTGAGACACTCAGGAGCCTTCTTGGGTGGCCACTGTGCTGCTCCCAAGCACCAGTGGTCCCCAGGTGTGTTGCACCCCAGCTCAGCGACTGTCCATTAATGTCCAGGACTGTGACAGAGCCGGGGGTGTCAGATAGCAGGCTTGTTGGAGCCCTGGCCACTCACCATCCCCGTAGCCCACAAGGATGCCAACACATTCTGTGCCAGGCCCCTCAGGAGCCAGGGCAAGGCTCTGCAGAGCCGAGCTGCACCGTGAGCAGTGGGCTGCAGGTGCTTCCCAGACTCCAAGGCCTGGTCCCCACTTTGTGCCAGGCATGGCCTCCTGCCCTCCATAGTCTCCCTGCAGAGTTGCTTCTGCTGCTATGTGGCCAGCATTTGCTCCAGGGCCCAGCTCCTCGAGGGCTCTAGACAGGTTAGTTGGTGAGCTCATCCAAACATGGTCAACTGAGGACACTGGAAGGCATGTCATGGGTGTAAAGGGGCCTGTGGGGCCACAGGGGGGGCCAGGGAGCAAGAGGCAGCACCTGCACTGTGCTGTCCCAGGACAACTGTGTGCAAACCCACCCCCACTCTCTGCCAGACACTGCCGCGTTTCTGGTGCCACAGCACACACACCAGCCTCGCTGCCTCTTCCACAGCCTGCAGGGTCTGGTGTGCTCTGCTGCGAAGGGGCACAGAGCAGGCAGGAGCCTCAGGTGCACCTAGCCACCACGCCGCCATAGACCTACAGGAGGGGACTCCCGGGGCTGCCTGTCCCACCACCAGGAGCACATGCTGCTTTCCTCCTGCCAAAGCCCCACAAGCTCAGCCTGCCTGAGGGTTGTGGGCAGGAGGGGTCCTTCACGCCATCTGCAGGGAGGAGACTATCTGATGCCTGGGAGGCCAGTGATGACCCTGCCCTGCCCAGACCAGAGCCTCTCAGCACACCCCAGCCCTCACACCCAACCCAGTTCCCTGCAGTTTCCACACCTAAAGCTCACCCCAGGCCACCAAGGCCTTGGCTTTTGAGCCTGGACATGCCAGGACCCCAGGGAACTAAAGCCTTACAGAGTAAAACCCACCAGAGACTCTTCTTCAGCTAGGGCCGAAAACACCCTGCAGCTGTCCGTGGGTCACAGGAAGCTGGTGGTCACAGGAAGCTGCATGCAGGGCCCTAGCAGCCTCCCAGGAGCTTGGATGGAGGCTGAACCACCCCTCACCCCTGGGGCTTCAACACGCACTTTATTAAAGCAGTGGCAGCTTTGAGAATGCTGTAAGTTTGTTAATTTTCTTATTTGGTTCTTAAAATAGGCTTCACCTCAGGATAAGAACCCATTTGTTGGCTCAAGTCTTGGTTGGAGATGGTCTGCACAAATTCAAATCCACCATGGGGGAGGCGGACGGTTGCCATGGCAACCAGAGAGCCGTATTTAATTCCGCTCTGAATGCAGCAGGGCAGGGAGGCTGTGGCCGCAGGTCCTGTGCCCACGGGCCAGGCTGCCCACCCACCCACGGAGACCGACCACCCATCTCCGGGGCTTCTGTGCTCAGGTTCTCAGAGTCCCCAGGAAATGGTGGAAAGCCAGCAACTCCAAGACCTCCCAAGGTCAGAAAAGAGGCATGTCCTGCCTCAGCCACAGGCAGCACCTGGGGCCCTTCTTATTCCAGACTTGTGGGTTTTAGTAAGCATCCCACGGCCCTCCAAACCTCAGTAGAGGGGCTGGATGATCGTACTCAGTCACTGGCCCACCCTTGGGTCCTGCCAACCATGGCAGCCCTAACCCTAACTCAAACCCACAAGATACACAGAGAGACCCAGTCTCCTGGGTTCCTTGTGCCCTGGGTGTTTGTGACTAAGGACTTCAAGTCAGTGGGGCCTGATCTGTCTGAGCAGGGACTCGACAAAGTTCCCTCCCTAAGAAGGCAGTGCCCATAGCAGCCACCTGCCAGCTGCTCCCACATCAGGCACTAAGGGAGCAAGGGCCCTGGGAGGGCTGGGGCTTTGGTCAATGCCCAGTATTTCAAAGAAGGGGCAGTTACCTCCCCATCCACAGGAAGGTCTGGTGGACCCCACATAGAAGACAAGAGGAAATGGACCCTTCCAGAAGGGAGACAGTGGCTCAGCGTAGGGAGACGGAGGGGTGAGCACCATTCATACTGGGGACACTTGTGAGCTGGCTGGGTTCAAGGGCTACATCTGAAGAGCTTTCCTTTGTAGGATGGGTGGGGATGGCACCAAAGTGAGACTGTGCCTGTTCCCTGTGGGGAGGGCCAGAAAGGGCAAACCCCCTTCACCCAGAACAGGGCTTCCCTTGCTCATTTCTTTCAAGGACATCTTTGCTTCCACAGCAGGACTGTGGACTGAGGTCCAGGGCCAGTGCAGTTCCTTGCCTGCTCTCACACAGCCTGGCAGCTGAATGTTTTTAGTTCTGAGTGGTCAAAAAATCAAAAGAAAAATAATATATCATGGCACATAAAAATTACAAGGAATTCAAACCTCAGTGTCTGCAAAGGTGCCCTGCCCACTCACCAATTGCAGCAGTGGTGCTCAGCAGAGCAAGACTCCCGCCCTCGAGGCTGACAGAGCTGGAAGGGTCTTGTGTGCTCCACTGTGAAGGGACACAGGGAACATCCACTCGCTGTCCACTCGGTGAGGCTGCTGTCCACCTGCCAAGGCTGCCATCCACTCGGTGAGGCTGTTGTCCACTTGCCGAGACTACCATCCATCTGGTGAGGCTGCTGTGCATAGTTCTTCAATCAGGCACCAACCCAGGTACTGCCATAGAGGGACTATGCAGACGCAGTTAACACCAACACACAGTCAGCCATCTGTGCCTGGAGGGCCACGTAGGCTGACCTGGCCACTCAATGGCTGGACGGGCTGCAGAGAAGACAGAGGACTCCCTGAAGAGAAAGGAATCCCACCAGGGATGGCAGCATCAGCTCCTGCCCCAGAGTCCCAGCTGGTCAGCCTGCCATCCCTCACCTGTGTCAGCTGACTTCAGGCAACACGTCTCTTAACCTGCAGAAGGACTGAACACAACATAAATAAACAAGGACATTTCCTAGCTCTGCCTCCAGAGTAAGCCCACCTACAGCTGGTGACACAGCTCAGTAGCTGTGCCGGTGAACCATTCCCTGCCTACAACCTCACCTTCTCTACCATGAGAACTACTGATCCGGTTTTAACAGTTTCAGTTTATTTGCTTCCCTTCTTGCCACTGTCCTGATCTTCCCTGTCTTTTGTTCCTCTTGTTCTCCTCTCAGCAGTTAAGAGAAGGAGGAAGCTGGTAAGTGTCCTCAGCCAAGTGCTTCTGTGACACCTGGTGGGACATTTCCTTCCAGCAGAAAGTAGAAAGGTGAGCGGGTGGTAGGACTTTGTGTGGTGTTCACTCTGCATCCTGGAGTGTGGAGGCTGCACCAATCTCCAGGGCACGGTGAGCATGGATGTTCTGGGGCTGCCGGGCAGGCTGGACAGAGGCTCACAGCTAGGTACCACCCTGAAGCCTGCAAGAGGCCACACGATGCCCAGGCCCTCTGGGATGCTCTGTAGCAAGTGGGGTCCCTCTGAGCTGTGGGTGAGAATTGGTCACAGCAGCTGCAATCTCAAGCCCCTCTGCATATACAAGCCTGTGGAGATGAGGCCAGACCAGTGCCACGGCACAGCAGCAAAGAGCAGGATGGGCCTGAGCCTGGAGCTGCCATGTGGAACCAGAGACCAGAGAGTTTCTGGCTGCTCCCTGCCTCAGTTTCCCCATCTCATAGGTGTGCTATTCTGTGTCCGGGGCACAGCCCAGACTCCATGTGAGGCTGTGCAAGAGGCAGTACCCTGTCCTCACCCCCTACCCCAAGCCCTCTGGACCCTGAGGCAGCTGAGGAGGGATGGTTATGAGTGACTGGAGGCTTCCCCACCCCACCTCTGTTCTTCACAGCTCTTGTCCATGTGGCCACACCAGGTCTGTCCTACAGTCCCTCTCCTTCCCCAGTTAGTGTTGGTTTGGACTCCTGGGTGCTGGCCCCAGGTAGGTCCTGACTTTACCAGGCAAAGTGCAGACAGAGAAACCACACAATGCAGAGTGCCCGTCTGCTTTGACCCTCACCTATGGGGGGGCTCCCAAAACACCCAGGACCCTCTGTGCACCCCACCTGGACACCAAGGGTATGATGTCATTTCTGTCTGGAGCAAGTACATGCTGAGGGTGTGATATCATTTCCGTTTGGAGCACGTACATGCTGAGGACAGGATAGGAGGGGCTCCTCCAGGGCCCCAGGCATGACTGGCTCCCCCACCCCAGCACACAGACAGCATTTTCTGTACATTCTAGGCAAGGCATCCTCCCCCAGGGATCACTGTCCAGGCTCTGCACAGTGGAGAGACAGGTCCATGGCCCTGCAAGGGCATGGGCAGGGGTCCTGGCCAGGATGAGCTCTGATCCTGGGCCCAAAGCGGCCCCATGATGTGCTGAGAGCACTTTGAGGAGACACAGGCCAATGTGTGCCCATTGCCACAGCCCATTCCTGAGGAAGACTCCGAAGAGGGTGCAGGTGGGCATGTAAGACTTCAGGGGCAGAACCCCTGGGGACACCCTGGCCTGAGGCACCCATGCAGAATCCTTGGATTCAGGGGGCCCTACCCCACTAATGTGCCCAGGACCACCTGCTGGAAGCAACCACAGTGGTCCAGGACTGTACTGAAGCCCAGGGACAGTTGACAAGGGAAAGTCAGGGCAGTTAGACTGGGGCCTTGAGGGCCTTACCCAGCTCAAGACAGACCCTGTGGGGACAACACCCCATGTCCCCCACAGGTGACAGAGCTCAGCACAGCATCCCATAAAGGAGCAATGGGAGCACCAGGTAGGAGAATAGAGGAGAGTGGGGAGCACGGGGTGGGAGGGGGCAGAGGAGAGTGGGGAATATGGTTTGGGGTGTGGCCCTGCAGGCCAGGAGCAACCCATTCTGAAGCATCTGCCAGGGTGCTAAGGAGGCCGTATTTGCCTCCAATTCTATCTTCTTCACCAAGGCCCCACAGTAGCACAGGCTTGGAGCCCCTCATAATCAGGGCCTGCAAGGCCTGGGACCCTCCTTCCCCCAGCAAGGGCCAGTGTCCAGGAACCTGGGCATGGAGCTGCCACACAGGGCTGGGGGTCCAGGAAGAAAGGGTGGGTGGTATGCCCAGTTCACTTTTGTTGGGTAGTGACCCCACAGCTGGTGCCTCCTTGGAGAAGTGAGCTAGTGGAGGAAACTAAATTCAGTGGTGACCCCCCTCTTGGGGTGGACAGCCCTGTGAGCAGGGGTGCTCCTGCCTGGAGTAGCTACCCCCCACCTCAGGTGGGACATTGTGTTGGCCTCTGTCGTCCCCAGCTCAGGGTGTTCTCAGTGAGGCTGGGGTCTGAGGGGCTGGGAATGGGTCTAGGGTGGGAGAGGGCACTGTCTGCACAGCTGTAGGCCTGTCTATACCGGCTGGCTCTGCCCTGCTGACTCATGCAGGGATGGATTCATTGTGGGTTCACTTCAGTTTTTGGCATATTTGCGTTTGAGAATATTTTAATGCAAGGACTGAAAATTCCTTCAAAACCATTTTTTTTCATATTTCCATTCCTGGAACCGTGAACAGACAAGAGATTTCCTTCAACAATCAAATCGGTCATCCAGTCCACCTTTCGGGGACATGTTTCAATGTGAGTTGTCTCATTCTGCTGGAAGCAAAAGGCGACCCCAGGCCGGTTGTCTCTTTAAATCGCTCCGCAGCGTGACGGGCTGGGAGGAACCATTGCTCGGCCGCGGGGAGCCGCCGCCGTCCCCATGGTTACGCTCCCGCTGCCGGCCCAGTCCGTGGTCGCACTGTAGCTGTCGCCGTGGAAGGCGGGCGCAGAGGCGACTGTGGTGCTGGCGCGCGCGAAGCCGCCTGCCGAGAGCGCAGCGCGCGTCCGTCCCCGGCTCTGACTCAGCCTCTGCGCTCCGGCGGCCGCCGCCACCGCCCGCCGCAGCCCTGCAATCTGTTGATAACTCCGTTAGCCGCCGCCTTCCGGGATGGACTGCTGCCCCTCGGCCGAGGGACCGCACCGCGCCGCGCCCGCCGCAGGCAGCTACGGACCGCTGGCCATCCAGCTCCTGCCCATATAGGTGAGAAGGGGCCAGGCGCTGAGCCAGGGGCCTCCCTCTCGGGACGCAGCCTCGCTGGGGCCCTCGCTGGGCAGAAACGCCAGCCAGGCGAGGCGATTCCTGTAGCTCCTGCTTTGGGAAAGCAAATTCTGAGCAACTTTGGGTTGAACAGGGGCTGGAGCCTCAGCCAAGACCAGGCAGCTTCGGCACAGGCGACAGCAGCTCCTGGGGACAACGCCAGCCCTGAGGTCAGGGCATTCAGGCGCCGACGGTGCCGCTTGCCCAGGTCTGGCGGTGGGTTGGGAGATTCGTCCCAGGTACATCTGGTACTCCTGGTTGAAACAGACAGATATGTCTGTCTAGCTGTGTACAGCTGGAACGGTTGAGAGTGTCTCTGGAGTTGGGATGGTGACCACAGAGCAGTCTTTAAATATGGAGAAGGAGGCACTCCCCAGAGGGCAGCGTCTGCCTGCAGACACCTTGAGTCCTCCCTGGGGACCTCTCCGTGTTGAGGACTCCACAGGCTGGCCTGGGGAGAGGGGCAAACTTGCTGGGTAGGGCTGTGAGCCAGGGTGGGGAGGACCCCCAGCTGTTCCTCTGACCATGCACTGTCTTCACAGATGGACACAGCCTGGAGACCCCCACCAACCCCATCACCGTCACCCTGACGCACACTGCCTGGGAGCACAACCACCTGGCCGCTGTTTGGGACTTTGACCTTCCAGATGGCCATGGAGGCTGGTGGAGAGAAGGGCGCGACATAATCGCCTGGCCTGCGGCACCTCCAGGGCACTCACACTTCAGTAACTTTGCAGAGCTCATGGTGAGTACTGGCCCCCAGGGCCCCTCACCCCGGGCTGGCCTTCGGATGGCTGCCACCCACTCCTTCCCTGCAGCTGGGGCAGAAGAGTTGTGGGCGATTAGTTCCGAAGTCAGGCTTAGGGCTGGGCATAGGTCCCTCCCGCATGAGGGGTCAGGAGCGGTGCCTGGGACTCCAGGCCGCCTGTCTCAGTGCTTCTCAGAAATGGCTTGCTCTTGTTGATCATACTAATTAGTTGTAGGCCCAGGGCAATGTTCAATCATTGAATCAGTGGAGGTGACATCCTCCAAGGCGCTGGAGTGTTGACCCTGCCCCTCCCCCCAACCCCCCTCCTCCTTCCCTTCTGAGGGGCGCCTGAAGCCCCTCCCCCACCCCTCCCTGTCAGCAAGTTGACCCAGCCCCAGTGAGCGTGGGTGGGCTTCACAGCGGAGGCTACAGCACAGCAAATGGGGACGGTGTCTCTCGCCAGGAGGGGAGAAGCTCCTGCAAGCTTTTATTGTGGTTGCTGCCAGTCTGGATTTAGAAAGGTTGACAGCCGAGTAAACAATGCGTTGTGTGTGCTAAAGGACAGCTGACAGAGGCAGCAAGGACCAGGGTGCGTGCAGAGAATGCCGATAGCCTGGTAGGATAGGAGGCCGTGCTGGCCCGGCATGAATGCTCAGAGCCACTGAGCGTCGTCTGCTCGTGTGAAGTGGAGCAGGCTGTCCCGGTCACCTGCTCCTTTTCTTCCTGTGCCATTCACAATGTCCAAATGAGAGAAATACCTTTGGCCCAAATTCAGCATCAGCTCAAGGTGCTGCCCGGGCCTCTGAGCTGGAGGACTTGCCTTCCTAACATCTGACAAGGTCACATGATCTGACATGTAGCCCCTCCTGAAGCTGCCACTTCTCACCCACAGGTGCCACACCTAGAGTGGCCAGGGCCTTTGGGTTGGCAGCACTCTGGCTTTTCCTTCTCAAATTTAGACCCTCATTTGCAAAATGGAGACCTACCATTGGCAGATGAAAGGTGAGTTGAGGGTGCTTTGGAGGCCTGGGTGGCCGCAGCAACCCTGGGGGCTGGGGGGCAATCTCGGCCCCCTCTTCCCCTCTGCTCTGACCCTCCACCCTTCTGTGCAAAGCTGTGCCGAGAAGACGGGCTTCCCCTGCCCAAGCTGAGCCACCTGAGCAGTCTGAGTTTACTGCACACTCTCCTGGCATCCCTGATGCTGTCCAGCCAGGGCTCCTGCCACCAAGACTCAGAACTGTAGCTTTGCCTGGGAACTTGGGATTTCAGCAGTTTGTGGAGTTTTATTGTTAACAGATATCATTTGCACCTGAGACATATTTGAACGAAATATAGAATGTGTGGTGTTGCGCTCCAAGTTGTTTGAATCTGGTTCAAGCTCTTTTCTGTTTGCATCTCTGAGTTCATGGTGTCATTAGGTTCATCTGACAGCTGTGGGGTGTGGGAAGGAAGCCGGGGTGCATGGCCAGGGGAGTGTGTTCCTGACTCTGCCGGACCCCCCACCAGGGCTCCCAACACTTGCTGAGGGGCAAACAACCTTCTGAGTCCCTAAGTGAGAAGACACAGGCCTGCTCTTCTGGCCATAGCTCTGCCCGCCAGTCACTAAAGTGTAAAGTAGCACTGAATTCTCTCAGTAGGACCTTGAGCTCTCCTCTCTGCCTGCTCCCTGTCCACCTCTGGCACTGACAGACCAGATGGCAAACACCTTGGACAGGCTCTACATCAGCCTGGCATCCAGTATTTTTTTTTTTTTTTGAGACAGTCTCACCATGTCACCCTCAGTAGAGTCCTGTGGCGTCACAGCTCACAGCAACTTCAAACTCTTAGGCTTCAGGGATTCTGTTGCCTCAGCCTCCCAGGTAGCTGGGAATACAGGTGCCCACCACAATGCCCAGCTATTCTTTTGTGTCAGTTGTCATTGTTGTTTAGCAGGCCCAGGCCAGGTTTAAACCTGCCAGTCTCAGTGTATGTGGCCACGCCCTATTCACTGAGCTACGGGCACTGAGCCCACATCCCTGGCATCCAGTATTAAAGCTGAGCACTCCTCCCCCACCCACCTTCACCCTGTTAATCAGCAGCAGCAGGTGGAAACTTGCTGGTTTCTGCAGGAGATGCCGTCAGCACTTAGATCCGAGCAGACACCACAGTGTGTGTTGGCCGAAAAGGGCACACTGGCGCCTTGTCACACCTCTGTGCTTTCTCTGTGTCTGCCCCCTTGGAAGTTCCCAAGCCTGGTGGGCAGATGGAGGCACCTTGCATGTGTACAGACTCTGGTTTGCCCAACAACACATCTCCCAGGGTCAGGAATTAAGTAGAATAATATGATTGGCACAAGCAACACAGTAGGGTATATATTGTCTGACAGGGGTGGCGAGGTGTGGAGCCCCACAGCACAGTGAGTGGTGAGGTGGTGTAGCATAGGGTAGTGTTGTGTAGTATGGTGTGGCACAGTGTGGTATGGTGTAACATGGGGTGGTGTGATACAGTGCGGGGCAATGTAGCACAGCATGGTATGTTACAGCATGGTGTCATACGGTATAGCGTGGGGGGTACAGCGTGGTATCATATGGTATAGCGTGGGGGGTACAGCGTGGTATCATACGGTATAGCGTGGGGGTACAGCGTGGTGTCATACAGTATAGCGTGGGGGTACAGTGTGGTATGTTACAGCATGGTGTCATATAGTATAGCGTGGTATGTTACAGCGTGGTGTCTTATGGTATAGCGTGGGGGTACAGCGTGGCATGTTACAGCGTGGTGTCTTATGGTATAGTGTGGGGGTACAGCATGGTATGTTGCAGTGCAGCGTGGGCCCTGGAGTGACTTACTTTCAATAATCACAGTGTTGAAGTGGCACGGTTTGGAATAAGTTCACCCTCTCTTTAGCATTCAGGCCTGCTGCTGGTGCCACAAAAACCTGATTTTAGTGACTGTGCTCAGGTATGACTGCCTGGTGGCTGCCAGTGACCTCAGTAGGGTTTGGGGGCTCTTACAGAGAGCTCAGCCCCACTTGCCTTAAATTCAGGGCTGACCTTGGTGCTATTGGGGGTGTCTTTTGCTGTGTCCTGCAGTGGTCTAGAAGCTGGGATGCAGGAGAGCCCAGACCTGACCCAGCCCGTTTGGGGTAGACGAGCCCAGAGACAAAGCTTGCTCGGATGCCTCTTAGAACTCAGCTCATACTTCCATTTCCGAACATATAAGAGCCTGACATTCAAAAAAAGATGTGATGGAATCTAAACCTCCAAAGAGATGGGCAGGTAGTGAAAGAGTGGGGACCTCAGGCTCCACAGACAGCAGATATGCCCAAGCACAGTGCTAGGCTCATAGACGCGCCCCAGAGGTAGGGGCCAGGAGGGCCAAGATGGGCATACTGGCAGGTGCTTCTGAGGCTTCATGGGGGACAGGTAGCTCTGAAAGGGCTGGACAAGGACTGAGCCAAAGATGGGTCACGGGGCATCATCTGAGTCATCAGAATGCAGGTGAACCCGCATGGTGGGCTCATCTTCTCCAGAACCCTGCAGGCACCTGTCCCCGGGAGGTGGAAAGGGGCCTGGGAACTGCCTCCCCAGTGGGTAGGGATGTCTGTCACATTTACAGACATTTCAGAACTTTAGTAATTGTTTTTGGTTTGTTGCTTTTTATTCAGTCCTGTATCTAAATTACTAAAAACTGCCAAAGCTACAGAGGGGCGAGTTGTCATCCCACCTAACATACCTCCTGCAATTAAGAACTTTAAACAAGCAAGAACCAGTCTAGAAAGAAAGGCCCTATGATTTTTTTCAACTTGTTTTTCTCCAAATATTTTCATAATTTTACTAGCCTACATGTCCCTCTGAAAAAAGAGAACTGCACCCCAGCCCATATACCACAAGGGTGGTCGGTGTGCTCCAAGAACAGAGGTGTTCTCTTCTGCCTCTTCCTGAACGTGGCCCTGGAGGTGATCAGACCCTTGATGCAACTCTTATTAAAAAGGCAAGCTCTAATGAAGTCAGTCTTCCCAGCACAGAACCAGGAGCAAGAGCAAGAAGAAGGGAGAAAAGACCTGCTTCCTCCCTTGCCAAATGGAGCCTGTGGGCCTGGTCCAGAGAGGAGGGTGCCAGCCAGTGGATCCGCACCCCTTCCCACTGCAGGCTCGAGTTTGGTCAGACTGGGACTCTGGGCTCTCTCTGCCCATCTTCCCTACTTCCTCCTTGTCTTTCTTTATACCCTGACCCTTTTGATTTACAGAACACTCTGAAAAGGATGCATCCAGCTAAAATAATAATGGAATGTAAGAAGAAATTAAGACTCTAAAAAAGGAGAAATACACAGGAGCCCCAGGCCGCAGGGCCGGCCCATCTGTTGGTGTCACTGAGCCTGGCCTGCAGGGAGCTGGACGCCTGGGTTCCTTCTGCCTGGCTCCTGAAGCAGCCCAGCGGCAGAGCTGCCTTGATCCTTCCCTGCCCCACCAAGACATCTCTCTGCCTTCACAGCCTCAGAGGGACTTGTCTGTCCATCAGCCACATATCAAACCATCATCATGATTTCAAGTATTGGCAAAGGAGAGTCTTCCAAGAGGAATTCATACATCTGTGAACTTTAAAATATAAAATATATCTCTGTTTTGCATTACCTACTTTGAATTTTAAATGTCACCTCTAAAAATGTAGAAAGGCACTGTCGATAATTCTAATCTGGAGAAAGAAAAAAAGAAAACCGAACCAAATGGAATCTCTGTTTTTTATCAAACATGTTCTGACCCCCAGGGCATTTTGTCCCTCGTTGCAGAAGCCCTTCCCTACACAGTGAAGACCCCAGGCCTCCCATGGCCACGTGAGGGTCAAACTCCTCTCCTTGAGGCCAAGTCCTTGTGGATGGAGACTCAAGACGTGGCCATCCCATGAGCAGTAACCCCCACATTGGCATGGTCCAGCTGGGTACCCCTGGCCCTGGCAGCATCCTCAGGACACACCTATGCATCATGAACCAGTTCTCGGCGGTATTTGCCTCATGCCTGAAAGACAGTTCTGACTTCTTATTTGGCTTTACATGAAGGGGTTTTATGTGTGTGAATAAAACCCACTGATAAGATGTATTTAGACATTAGCTCTTTTGTGTGGGCCTTGGGCACAGCTGTAATGGTGGGGTGTAGCTCATGGGCACAGGACCACAGGGTGTAGCTGCTGCTCTGGGCCCCCTAGCCAAGCCCTCCCACCCACCATGGCTGCCCCCCTCACCACCCCCATTGCCAGCAGAGGAACCTGAAACCAGCACCAAGGCAGCCACGGTGCAGCACCCATGGGAGGCTGTGGAGGGCTTGTGAGCACCCCAGAGGGGCAGGCCCACCTGCCCTCCAACACAATGGCCACCAAGTTCTTGTTCCAGGACACCTGGAGAGACCTGGACACAGAGGATGGACCACATACTTGGCTTTTCCCGCATATCCGGACTTCAAACTAGTAATAGGACCATAGCAGGCATTACATAAGAAGTGCTCGGATGTTCTGCAGACCCTGATTTCACAGGAAGTAAAAGCCGCCGACTCTCATGGAGAGAACCATGTGGACAAGCTCCCAGACATCACTTGTGCCAGTCAAGCCTTAACTTCTGACAACCTCACATGTACTCTTCACCTCTCAACAACAGAGAGCATGTTAGAATGTGACCAGGAAAACTCTACTTCCCATGACTTTTGGAGTCACTTGCACTTGGCAGAAAGCTGGTGTGAATGGGGCCCACCCAGCCTTGGCGCTCACACAACAAGGGCAGAGCCAGAGATCGGGAGTAACTGTTGAGATACAGTCTGGTGACCCTGGGAGCTGTCCCATAGGCGGCAGCCCCCCAGCTGGGTCTGGGACCAGACACTATAGAATCTGGACAGAGGCCCACACAGCTCAGCAGTACCCAAAGGGGAGTGGGGGGTCTCCCAGCCCCAAATCTGCTCCCAAATATTCAGGGGTCTGTTCAGAGTGTGCCATGGAGCCAGCGCTGGACATAGCTTTCTGTCTCTGGCCTGATGCTCCATGTCCAGGAAGAAAGGGGCAGGCTCTGAACATGCCCTGGGGATGAAGAGAGCTCTGCCAGGACCTCCCAGCTCTGCCATCGCTCCCATCAGACAGCTCCTGTTCCCGGGACAGAGAGCCCAGCTGCTGCCCACTCTGGCCACTGGCACCGCATTTGTGCTTCCCTGTGGGCAGGGTGCCTGGCCAGGAGGCTTCCCTGGTGAGCTAGGCCAGCCCTCTAGTGTGTGGACCACAGACCCTTCCTCGGGGCCCTGGCCGAGTGTAAGCAAGCAGGATCTCCAGGTCCCTTGTGGAGGGCCCACAGGCCTTGGTGTCCCTGGCATCAGGGGAGGCTGCCCATAGGTCTTGGTGTCCCTGACATCAGGGAGGCTGCCCGCCAGCGGTCCTTCACATGAGGAGGATTTCTATTTCCTGAGTTATTCAGCCTGGAGCCAACAGATGGCTTCCCACTGTCTGACTGCCCAGGGAGGTGCCAGCCGTGGGCAGCTTTGTAGGCTGAGGAAGGGGCTAGCTTGGCTGCAGGCCCCAACCTGACTGCCAGAGAAACTCTTGTGGTCTCACAGGGGATGTCGGGGGCAGTGGACACTGGCCCACCCCCGAGCCCAGGGCTTCTCCCTGGGGGCTGAGCAAAGGATGGGCTGGGGAGTGACTTCACCCTCTGCCCAAATAGCAGATCCACAGCACCCCTCCCCCATGAGGTCCTGACAAGATGGCAGCACCCACCCAGCTGCATCAGTCTGTTTGTGGCATCATAGCAAAGTGCCCCAGGGGCCTGAGAAGGGCTGGCTCACCAAGGTGGCAGGTGTTTGTGCTAAGGCCTTGCCTGGTCCACAGATCCTTGCATGCTCTTTTCTTTCTTTTAGAAAAACCTGATGTTTATTTTCTACCAACCTTATGTCTATCTTGTTTAAGAGTGAGTGCAAGGACAGTTAAGACCACTCAGTGGTTGTTCCCACTTATTCAGTGGCTGTTCCAACCCCTTCACTGGCCTGAGCAGTGGGAGCAGCAGACCAGTCTCCGGGCACTCCAGTCTCCAGTGGGAACTGCTGCCTAGGCACAAGAGGGCACCTGCAGCCTTCTGACCAGTCTGCCACCTCGGGCTGAGTAGCAGTGCACGCAGGAGCTGGAGCAGTCCATTCACCCTGAAATTCCTCCTTGGTCACAGCTCTCTCTGTGGCCTGCTCTTCCTTTTCAATCTCTTCAGGATCTCTGTAGAAGTAGAGATCAGGCATGACTTCCCACTGGTGTTAGGGGAGATGGTGCCACAGATACAGAGAACTTCCCGGGCCAATATCGCCCACATCAGACCTACCGAGTGAGCTCCCTTGCCGTTGCCTGGGATGGCAATGTCCACATAACGCAGAGGAGAATCTGAGTTACACAGAGCAATGGGAGGCAGGTAATACACGACCCCTCTGTGAGAGGCCGGTGATCAGTCCTGGGGTGAGTAACCACTAGAAGATGAGGCTCGCAGAAGGCTGCCTGGATCTGGTTAGCGAAGGTTCCAGGAGTGAAGTGGCCAGCAGTAGGAGTGGCTCCTGGGGCAGCAGCAAACTTCAGCACACTCACTGGCCAGTATTCCTAGAGGATATGATGCTGACATCTGCAGGGTTTTCAATGGCGACAATGTCCTGAGCTGCCATCAGAAGCTTCTCTCAGGTCCTCTTCAGATTTATGGTGTAGATGCCATCACTTTTCCTTTTGTAGATGTACTATTCCATTTGGAAGTCAAGGTTGGTGCCACCTAAGTGGGTTCCTGCTGCAAGGAGTTTGAGGAATCCTTCATTTACAGGACATCAAGGGCTCCAGACATTGTGGAAGTTTCCCTTTAATTTATGGTGGGAATCCAGAACAATGCCATGTGGACCCTCCCTAAGCAGTGCAAAAAGCTGGCTGCACGTTCTGATGTGTCCCCATGCAGCTACTGCCCACACACCTGCCACCCCGTGTGTCCTATGCCAGGCACAGTGCACCTCTCCTCTCCTGTGTGACAGATGGAACATGAGACCCTGTCTGACCCAAACATGTCCAGCTGAGCACGCTCCCAGCTCACCCCAGAGGACCCTGCTTTCCTTGCACTCTAGCCTCAAGCCCTTACTCAAACTATGTTCGACGCACAGTGTAGCCAGCAATGTCCAAAAGGGACATGGGGCCCCAGCTGCAACCACAGTGCCTAACAGCCACAGCTCTTTCTCTGTGGACTCAAGCTAATGCTACATGGACTTACAGAAACTGCACACAAAATTCTAGGAGGGTTACAAGCAGGATTTCCCTAGGTGTGACACTCAGGGGTGGGGTGGGTAATCTTTGCCTCCCCCACCTCTCTGAAAGGCACACCCCGATCCCACCAGGCAGGTGAGGTGCCATCAAGTGGAAGCCGGCACTGGCCCCTCCCCCCCACTAGCCATGTGGGATGAACAGCACTTGCCCCCCCCCCCCAGCTTGCCTTTAGGGCATGTAGAGTCACCTGGGCTGGGCACACTGGCCAGGTGCAGACAGACCATGTCCAGTGCCCACACCATGAGCAGGGCCTTTCACAGCCACCAGCCCAGACAAGTGGCTCACAGGGGAGGCTAGACTCAAGTGGGGAAGCAGAAGCCTCAGCCACTGCACAAGCCTGTGGGTCACCTAGTGTCCTGTCTCCTCCCTAGGATCTGAAGACTGTGCTGTCCCTGCCGCAGTACCCAGGGGAGTTCCTGCACCCCGTGGTATACGCGTGCACCGCCGTCATGCTGCTTTGCCTCCTCGCCTCCGCTGTCACATACATCGTGCACCAGAGGTGAGTCTGGCTGGGGTCCCACGCCCCATGGTATCCTCCTTTCCCTTCAAACACAACTCCCTCAAAGTGAGGCCTCACTCCCTCCAGGGGCGGAGGTGCTCAGGGCAGCCACACTCATCACTCCCAGCCTCCAGTGGGTCTTCCCAGGGCAGCTCCTGTGTGCTTAGAGGGTGAAGTAGGCCCCTCCTGAAACAGCTCAGGTCTGTGAGGTGCCCTGGGACCCCCACATCCTGGGGGAGGTGGAATGGCCTGCAGAACATGTGGAGATGCTAGGAAATGTGACGGTCCCACACAACAGGGTCAAGCATAGTCAAAGCCATGGGCAGTCACAAGGCCATGGTCACTGGCAGAGGCTTGGGAGTATCTGTGGCTGTGGCCCAGCAGGAAGCCAAGGCTCGTGGGTAGAGACTTGGGCACATCCACAGCCTCGGTCATGGGTAGAGACTTGGGCACACCCAAAATTAGATAGACACAGTGGCTTGTAAACAATAGAAGTTGATTCCTCGAGGTTCTAAGACTGGACATCCCAGGTGAAGGCACCAGCCGGTTTGGTGTCTGGGGAGGCTGCTGCTTAGTTCACAGACAGCACCTTCTTACTACGTCCTCACAGGGCGGCACGGGTAATATAGCGTTCTGGGGCCTCTTTAATAAAAGCATTGATCCCAACTGAGTCGGCACATGTGACTTGGTAGGGAAAACAAACCCTCAGACCACAGTACCTGTGGTCACAGAAAGAGGCTTGGGCATGTTCAAGGCCATAGTCACGCAATCCAGGGATATTTGTCCAAGCCTAGCCTCTTCTCTAGGTAGCAGACAAATGGGGGGAGTCTGTCCTGGGCCCTGGGGAGCTACTTGCATCTGAGACTCTGCACAGTCATGAGGTCTCAGGGCCCCAGATGGTCCCTGCTCAGACCCTGCAGACCCCCTTCCAACGCAGCATCCCTAGGTGATGTCACTCAGGACTGTCCCTGGCACAGCCCATCTCTGCTGCCTGACCTGGTCCTGTGGATAGTCACTGCTGCCCTGCAGAGGGCCAGCCACCCTGAGGACAGGGCTAGATAGGATGAAGGCTCGGTTCCTAACACGGGACCCTTCTCTCTACAGTGCCATCCGCATCAGCCGGAAAGGCCGCCACATGCTGCTGAATTTTTGCTTCCACGCGGCTCTGACCTTCACGGTGTTCGCAGGCGGGATCAACCGCACCCAGTACCCCATCCTGTGCCAGGCGGTGAGTCCTCTGCGCCTTCACGGGCCACGGGAGCGAGTGTGCTGTCATCTCCCCCAAGGGCGTGTGGTGGTGCCCGTCTTGTGTGAATCCATCTGCCCGCACTTGAGCTGCTCGCTGCCTGAACCCACCCGGCTGTTTTGCTGAATGTTTTATCATATAAAACAGTATGTTTTTCACCAGACCACTTTACTATAAGGGCTCTGGTGACACGTCAACTAGGCGTGTAATGTCCAAAACCAGGGTTCTTCCTGGGGACGGGGACAGGGACACCACCTGGCTCTACAGAGAGCCTGGTGGGGAGGAGCTTGGGTAGGGCACCTGCTCCCAGCCCTAGCAGGACCTGCAGAGGCTGCACCTTCTGTGAATGGGAGGGGAAGCTCAGTCAGGCAGGTTACTGGGGTATCCAGGCTGTGGCCATGTGCCCCATGTGGGCCCTGCAGAGAGTTTGCTGGACGTCCCTCTCCTCAGCCAAAAGTGGAGCCTCAGGGCACCTGGGACAGAAAAGAACCAGAAAGGCAAAAGAGGGGCCTTCCCTATATCTGGGGCCTGGCCTGGCCCCACAGCTGAGCCTGGTCCTGCCCTCTGGGCTGCAGCTCCTCCAGGGCGGCATCTGTCTGTGGCCAGCCCTACCCAGGGCACCCAGCCCTACCTGGGGCTGCTCTATGCCCTGCCCTACCCAGAGGTGCCAGCCCCAACAGTCAGCCCCAGGCCCCAGGCTCAGTGGGTGGGAGTGCTCCCCCATATGCTGCAAGGTGTCTCACCCAGCCCTGTGGTTCCATCCTTCCCTAAGTGTGCCAGGCCTATGGGACTATACTCAGCCTGCTGTGCCCAGGCAATTTGGCTCCCCACTGGCCCCATAACTCAGCAAGCAGTGAGGATGACTGTGTGCACAACTCCACCAGGTGCCTCCTGTACCCGGCACTGATGTTGGGCAGCTGTCTGCCCACCCTGGTGACCTATCCACCTGCACTGACAGTAGAGGCAAACCTGGCCTGGGGTAGACAAAGGGCTGTCCTCAGGAAAGCCAGGCTGAGAGTGCTGGTCCACCCAGCACCTTTCCCCCTAGCACTGGCACAATTACAATTGAGGCCACAGAGTGTCCACACACACAGGACAGTCCTGCTACCCCAGCCTGTACACGGAGGAGATAGCCCATCTACGTGACTGTGCATCTGGACCAGCCACCAGGAAGCCATGGCCACTGCCTGAGCCTAGCCCATGTGGCCTAGCAGAGATGTCTCTAGCACACGCTGGAACAGGGCCATGGTAGACGCAATTCCTTCATGGAAACAGCCATAGAAAGCACCTGGGGGTCCAGTTTCTGTCCTCCCTGCAGGGGCCTCTGGGCAGCCCTGAGATGGGTCATGTCTGTGTCTGTGCTTGGCCATCCAGGCTCCCCACACATTGCAGCAAAGCCACCAGCCTCACGTGAGCCCCCACTGGAGCCTTAGAAAACTTCAGACTATCCCAGGCCCTGACCAGGCTCCCAGAGAACCCCACAAGTGACAGCCCAGGGGGAAACTCGACATGTATGATGAGTGGGGGCAGGTCTAGACTCTGGAGAGGTGAAATCTTGAGGACATGGTGTGGGTGAGCTGTGTGCCCACTCCCTGGGATGGTGTCCCGGGGGAAGCTGCTCTGCATTCTGGAATCAGAAAGACAATAGCCTCTCCCAGGCTCTATCCTGGCCTCACAGTCACCCTCCAGAAGGTGCTGTCCATTCACCTGGGGCCTACAGGGTGCTGGGCACAGCCACATGGAGCCCATGTGCCCTAGGGGGTGTGCATAGCAAACACGCACACAGTGCCATGGGGCCATCACAGCTAGAGAGGCCTAAGAGGAGGAAGCTGGGCTCAGGGCCCATGTGCTCCTTTACCCTGCGCTTTGAGGATATGACCAGAGTTCCTATCACTGATTCTGAAGCTTCTGAAAAGCAGGGGCTGGGCAGGCTCCTCATGTGGGCCTCAAGGATACTCTTGGGCCTATGGCTGCCCTCACCACCCTGCTGGAGGTGAAGTTAAACACAGCCACAGGAAGGCAGGCCACACCCAGCAAAGGGTTCATGACTGCCAACCCCAGACCCCTTCCCACTGAGCTAGCCCAGCACCCCACGGGGTGGGGCAAGGGGCACAGCGCCCAAAGCCCTGGAGAGAACAGATGGTTGTCATGGCAACAGATGACCATGGACCTCATTAAAGTACTTAAGCGGCCTCATGAGCAAAGACAGATGGCCGCCCTTGGCCCCACGTAGCTGAACCTTGGCACTGGCCCTGGACACCCAGGGGCTGGGGTGGGCAGCAGAACCCTGTCTGGACGCCAGGGCAGCAACCCCACAACATCTCTGTGTCCAGCCTGAAGGACCACATTTGGGAGACACCGTTCTATTTACACCTCCCGTAACCACTGCACACAGCAAGGCCCCGGCCCTCCTCACTACCCAGGCAGCTCCCCGAGGCCTGAGGGCCATTGTCTCTGACCACTTCTGGTTGTACAGACACCTACAGCCATGCTGCTGCCCTCTTCCTGGGCCCTGCTTTGGCAGCACATGAGTCTTCACACGTAGGGCCAGGCCCAGAGAAAGGCTGGCTCTCTCTGGCCACCACCACGTGCAGGGAGCTCCCCTGGAGCCACGAATAAAGCCCCCTACCTTTCCACCCCCCAAAGCCTCATCCGTTATCATAGTGTTTCCTCATAAGTAAAACTGGAGCTGCAGGTTTAATGCATCATTATAATGGCACAATGTTAGCTTTATTCAGAGTCTCTGTGTTCCTTAAACATTTACATCCTTTCCAATTATAGCAATGTTTTACTTGTCATTTCAAAATGTCAGGTTATTACTCCAAGATAGCCTCGTTTTATACACCCAGAGGGAGATAGGTAGAGTGTGGGATGTTGTCCCTGTCCCCTCCTGACACACAAGGTCGGGAGCCCCAGCAGGCTGGGGAGACTGCTGCCGAGGACACCCCCCAACTTGGACTCCTGTGTAGGGCTCAGAAGCCCAACCCTCCAACCCACAGGGCCCTGGGCCTGAGCCCCCAGTGACCACGGGAAGCTGTATGCACACAGGCCCCCACAGGCTGGCACAGACTCTCTCAAGGACATGCACACAGCCCTCCAGGTGCCACAGGCTCCCATGTGCTTGCTGCCCCCATCTCAGTTCAAGGGTCTTTGCAGCCCACGTGTCCCCAGTGAGTGCTGGGGTCCCTGTGTTGTCCCCAGCTGCCCTGAGCTAGCCTGCTAGCCCTTCTGCTGCTGCCATTCTTGTCACTAGACAGCTGCCTCCTGAAGGTGCCCAGGGAGCTCCAGGCTTCACAGCTTGGGCGTCAGGGAGGTAGGGCTGGGGATGGGGCCGGCTGACCGCTCCTTCTTCCAGGTGGGCATTGCACTACACTACTCCACGCTTGCCACCATGCTGTGGATTGGAGTGACTGCCAGGAACATCTACCAGCAGGTGACAAAGAAGGCCCCACCATGCACAGACGGAGACCAGCCTCGGCTCCCCAGGCAGCGGCTGCTCAGGTACTGAGTCTCCTCACACACATGGTCACCCACGGGGAACTGGGGTGACACCAGGTACATTTGCTGGGTCTGGACAAACTCCTTAACAGGCAGAAGGGGCGATAGGAACCAATATACCTAGGGGCTTAGGGGCAGGGAGGTGAGCCAGGAACAGGGTGGGGATATGACAGGTGACTTGGGGATAGGGTGAGGTCTGGGAGGTGAGCCTGTGACAGGGTAGATCTGGATGGTGAATTGGGGATAGGGTGGGAGGGCAGGAGGTGACCTAGAGACAAGATGGGGGGCCAGCATCTATAGCTGGGCCATCGGGTCTGGGACACCACCTGTGTGCCTCATGTGTGACACCCCTGTGCTACTGAGTTACTGTCCTGAGATCCTTGATGGGGGCTGTGCATGGAGACTTGCCCAACTGGCCTTGGTGGCCATCTGGCCCCCAGTGTCCATGGTAGCCTCAGTGACATTGGACACCTGTTTCTTAGCTGGTTGAAAACGATGGCTCACTCTGACACCAATTTCAAGGTGACCCTGGTCTGGGCCCCTTGCTATGGGGCTGGCAGGCCTGCCCAGCTAGTGGTCCCTTGGCCTTCCTCAGGCCAGGACTCATGGGAAACTCAGCAAGGACCAGGGACATGCCTTGGGGTACAGGGCCAGCTGGAGGGCTAGGACACATTGCCATCTGCAGTTGAAGAGGCTCCCCTCCCACCGTTTTGGGGCTGGGAACCCCTGAGACAGAAGCTCTTGCTCACCATGTGCCAGGGCAGCAGCTTCCATGGGGCATCCTCAGGACTGTGCTGTTTGCTGAGTCATAGCTTCATCTCAAATCCTAGAGTTGGCAAAAACCACACTCAGAGTGTGGCCCACGAGGAGTCGAACATGACTGCCAACCTGCCCTGTCCTCCTGGTGCTCCCTGGGGCTCCTTGAACGCCCACCCCAGGCACCTGTGCATTTTGCCCAGGTGGTGTCTGCAGGAGGCATTGCTGCCAGTGCCAGGTGTGGCCACATGAAGGCCCCAGCCTGGCAGCACCTCCATGGGTTGAAAGCAGCAGAAAAACTCATTCTAAAGCAGAAAGAGGTATGTCCCATGTCACATAAATATGGCCAGTTTCCACCCAGACTATTTCTGACATTGATTTCCAGGCCCGGGTGAGCTGTACCCATGGCCAAGCAGCTGGGTACCAGCTCCATTACCTCGCCTCTGTTGGGGACACTTGAGGTTCCCTGTGTTTAAAAATCACTCTCAGAATGTATTTCCTCATCTGTGAGAGTGGGACAGGGCCACAGAGTGTTGGGTGCTCCTCTCTGCTACAGAGCCAGGCCGGGTGCTATGGACAGGGTGCTCAGTGGTGCTGGGTGGCGACCCACCCAGGGCCTACACGTTAGCCGCAGTGCTCTGAGGAATCTCGAGGTTCCTGTCAGGGCTGCCTGGAGACCCTGCCACTATCCTCCGTGTGAGCCCCTCCCCTATATGGGCGCCTTACCAGTATAGAAAGGCCTGGACATTCTGGGGGCATCTGCAAGGGCCTGTGACGCTGCAGAGTTCCTCAGAGCCTGGCTGACCTGGTCACTCCACTCTCCTCAGCCACACTTCCTCCCACCTCGTGGCCCGCCATGGTGGCTGGTTGTGGCCTTACTGTGTCCTCCTGGTGGCAGGTGCAGACTCAGGGGTGAGGGTGCTAGCTTTGCGCTTTGTAGAGGGCCTGGTGCTTTCTCTGGCCTGGCGTGGGTGGGGTGGAAGGTGAATGTGCAGGGGCCGCACCTTCCAGGGAGGCGGGGCTGACAGGCAGTCTTTCCTCTCAGCCCCCAACGGGGTCACTCTGAGGCTATGCTGCACAGCATGGGCTTCCCCCATGGTGGGGCCACTACAGACACCCCAACTGGGTCCTATGCAGGGGAGGGCACAGGTGAGCAGGGGGACAGACCACACAGAATGCTGAGCACAGTCCTAGGGAAAGGTCAGAGAAGGCCAAAAAGCCTTAGACAATGTGGCAGGTGGTGTGTCTCAAAGGTCCACTGCTCAGGGCTCAGAGTGACCCTCATTAGCCACAGACAGCATTTATCATGGGCCACACCTGCTCTGACCTCCAGTGGGATGGCACCACAGCTGGAGACCACAGCAGGAAATCTTGCCAGGTCAGCTGGTTGAAGCATCCGTTCCTCAAGCTCGGCACACCTCGGTGTTTATTTAGGTCTTTGATCTCTTTCAGCGACGCTTTGTCATTTTCAGCACACAAGTCTTGTACCTTGTTGGATGAATGTTTCTCCCCAAGTATTTTACTCTTTTTATTATGAATGGATTTATTTTCTGAATTTTCTTTTTGGATTGTTTGTTGGTTGTGTGTAGAAATACAACTGATTTGGGGCTGTTGATCTTGTGTCCTGCGACTTTGTAAGTGCCTGCTATTAGTGCTGATCAGGTGTTGTTAATTCCTTAGGATTTCCCACATGTATGGTGATCGTGCACAGAGGTGGTTTCATTAATGCTTCTTCCATTCCAGTCTAGGTGGCTTTTATCACTTTTTCTTGCCTAATTATTCCAGCAAGAGCATCCAATGCAATGTTAGTCTTCTTGCTTTTTTTCTTAATCTAGTGAAAAGGTTTACCGATTTTGATAATTTTACTTATTTATTTTTGGAGAGAGAGTCTCACTCCGTCACTCAGGCTGGAATGCAGTGGCATCATCATAGCTCACTGCAACCTCAAACTCCTGGGCTCCTGCAATCCTCCAGCCTCAGCCTCCCAGTGACTGGGACTACAGGTGCCACCACGTCCAGCTAATTGTTGATCTTGTAAAGAACCGATTTTGGTTTCATCGGTTTTCTCTATTTTTCCATTCTCTGTTTTATTTGTGTCTCTGCTCTAGTCTTCACCATCTCCTTTCTTCTGCTAGCTTTAGGGTTTAGTTTGCCCTCCTTTATTCATTGTCCTCATGGTATAAAATTAGATTATTTATTTGAGATCTTTTTCTTTTTGATGTAGACATTTACAGCTATAAATTTTCCTCTGAGCGTTACTTTTGCCACACCCCTAAGGTATGTTGTGGAATTTTTTTCCATTTATCTCAAAAGTATTTTCTCGTTTTCCTTGTGGGCTCTTCTTTGACTTGTTGTTTATTTGATTACTTTAATTTTCACAGATCACTAGGTATTGGTGGATAAGGGGGATCCACCCTCTCTAGAATTGTGCAAAATTTTTAGAAACACACTGAATGAATGAAATCCTAACTTCATCATAGTGAATCCTGTGGTTCCAGCTGATTTGTCTCTGGAGAGACCCTCATTACAGTGATGACAAACAGGATGTCATTTCTTCCATGTCTGCTGAGAAGTTCTGTCTCTGGGGTCAGGCCCTCTGGTAGATTAGGGCAGGGGTGATTCTGCATATCCCACTGTGTGGCCTGCTACAGCCAGGTAGGCATCATCTGCCTCCCCCACCTGTGAGGAGGCGGGATCCTGCCTCCAGACCTCACCAAGCAGAGCCACCAACCTTCCTGGTGTGTTCAGCATAGGCATGGCTGTAAGTTGAGTGAGAATCTTGTGCAGGACCCGAGAGTTCTGTGTCAGGGCTATGCTGCTGGGAGGCCCACCATGAGCCTCTGGCCAACAGAAGTGCTAGGCAGATGTGGAGAGGGAGTCTGAGAAAGGACAGGCCCCCACCTAAACCAGGGTTTGGGGGATCCTGTCATGAGATGGTCAGATGGCCTGGCTGGCCCCCTCCTCAGTGTCCCTGTGGGACCAGCACCTCCTCCTCCTCAGTGTCCATGTGACCCAGTACCTCCCCTCCTCACTGTCCATGTGACCCAGTACCTCCCTCTCCTCAATGTCCATGTGACCTAGTACCTCCCCCTCCTCACTGTCTATGTGGACCCAGTACCTCCCCCTCCTCTGTGTCCATGTGACCTAGTACCTCCTCCTCCTCACTGTCCATGTGGACCCAGTACCTCCCCCTCCTCACTGTCCATGTGACCTAGTACCTCCCCCTCCTCACTGTCCACATGGACCCAGTACCTCCCCCTCCTCAGTGTCCACGTGGACCCAGTACCTCCCCCTCCTCAGTATCTACATGGACCCAGTACCTCCCCCTCCTCAGTGTCCATGTGACCCAGTACCTCCCTCTCCTCAGTGTTCATGTGACCCACTGCCACCCCCTCCTTAATGTCCCCGTGGGATCAGCACCTCCCCTCCTCACTGTCCATGTGACCCAGTACCTCCCCTTCCTCACTGTCCACATGGACCACACCTCCCCTCCTCAGTGTCCATGTGGACCCAGTACCTCCCCCTTGTCACTGTCCGGGTGGACCCAGCACCTCCCCCTCCTCAGTGTCCATGTGGACCCAGTACCTCCCCCTCCTCACTGTCCACATGGACCCAGTACCTCCCCCTCCTCAATGTTCATGTGACCCACTACTCTCCCTCCTCAGTGTCCCTATGAAATCAGCACCTCTCCATCCTCACTGTCCATGTGGACCCAGTACCTCCCCCTCCTCAGTGTCCATGTGGACCCAGTACCTCCCCCTTGTCACTGTCCGGGTGGACCCA
>CAUYQV010160452.1:0-29373 GCA_963574575.1 Galagoides demidoff
GATAAATGGGATTACATCAAGCTAAAATGCTTTTGCACAGCAAAGGAAATAATTAGCAAAGTGAAAAGACAACTACAGAATAGGAGAATATATTTGGAAACTATTTACCTGCCAAGGTATTAACTAGATCATATAAGGAACTCAAACATCCCAGTTGCAAAATCTCATTTCAAAATGCACAAAAGGCCTGAATAGACACTTCTCAATAGAAGAAATGTTTTCTTTTTCATACACCTGGTCAACAAATATAAGAAAAAATGATCAACTTCATTAGTCATTGGGAAATGCAAGTTAAAACCACAAGGATGTATCATTTCACCTCAGTCAGAATGGCTATGCCAAAAAGAAAAAAAATGATGATGATGATGAAGATGTGGAGAAAGGGGAATATTTGTACACTTAGGTAGTCCCAAGTTGCAAACATCTGACTTATATACAATTTACTCCCACTTACATGTGGAGGCTATTATAGGAAATCCTTGAGTTATAAACATCTGACTGACCTATAACTTGCACTGAGGAAGGAAGGCCATTATAGGTGATAGGTAAATGTACTTGTTCTAACTTACATACAAATTCAGCTTAAGAATAAACCTACAGATCCTATCCTTTTAGTAACACACAGACGGCCTGTAGTATAGCCACTACGGCAAATAGTATGGATGTTCCTCCCAAAATAAAAAATAGAATTGCCATATAATACAGCTGGATATACCTCCAAAAGAAAGGACATCAAAAAGTTATCTGCAATCCCACATTTACTGCAGCTCCATTTATAATAGTCAAGACACAGAAGCAACATAAGTGTCCATCATTTATCCATTTAAGTGATATATATATACATATACACACAATGGAATATTATTCAGCCATAAAAAGAATGAAATACTGTCATTTTCAGCAACGTGGGATAGAACTGGAGGTCATTATGTTAAGTAAAATAAGCCAAGGACAGAAAAAGAAGCATTTCATATTCTGTCTCATGTGAGAGCTAAAAAGTGGATCTCATGGAAGTAGAGAGTGGAATAGTGGTTACCAGAAGCCGTGAAGGGAAGAGGGGTGGGGCAGAGAAAGAAAGTTGGTTAATGGGTACAAAAATACAGCTTGAGTAGAGGGAATAAGTTCTATTATTTGAAAGTACAATAGGGTAATTATGGTTAACAATAATGTATTGTGTGTTTCAAAATAGAAGAGAATTATTGTCATGTTCCCAACACAAAGAAATGATAAATGTTTGAGGTGATGGATATTTAAATGACCCTGATTTGATCATTACATATGTATAGAAGTATCAAAATACCCCATGTACCCCTGAAAAATGTACAACTATGATATCAATAAAATATACAAAAAGTACAGATTATTATGGCTACAATTTTAATCTCAATAAAGGCTTCCTTTGATAGCATTGCCAATCCTTTCACGAGGGCATGTTTAGCTCCTCCTCTTCTCAGCAACTTCTCCAACTTCCTGTTTCTCTCCCCAGGACCTCTGTCTCCCTACACCCCACTACTCTTCTCATGAGGACCTCAGATTCTCAGTAAGACTTCCGGAGAGTCGTTGACACCTGCTTTCTCCAGTGCTGGCTTCAGTGTGCCACAATCTGATTTCTGCCCTCAACTCTATTAAAAGTTTTACTCTGGGCTCGGTGCCTGTGGCTCAAGTGGCTAAGGCGCCAGCCACATACATCAAAGGTTGAGGGTTCAAATCCAGCCCAGGCCCACCAAAAAACAACAATGACAGCTGCAACCAAAAAAAAAAATAGCCAAGCGTTGTGGCGGGTGCCTGGGGGGGGGTCCCAGCTACTTGGGAGGCTAAGGCAGGAGACTCGCTTGACCCAGGAGTTGGAGGTTGCTGTGAGCTGTGATGCCACGGCACTGTACCCAGGGGGATAGCTTGAGGCTCTGTCTCAAAAAAAAAAAAAGTTTACTCTGGGGCAGCACCTGTGGCTCAAAGGAGTAGGGTGCCTGCCCCATATGCCGGAGGAGGTGGGTTCAAACCCAGCCCCGACTAAAAACTGCAAAAAAAAAAAGTGTACTCTGAACATGGTCATCACAGTACTCTCATTCCATTCCACTGGATGCTTTCAGTCCTAATTTCAAGCTCTCTGCCACATCTAAATTTATTGGCCATTTACTGGTTGAAATGATGTCTTCTTTTGACTTAGATGACATCATACTTTTCTGGGTGCTCTTTTTACTTCTCTGACATTTCCTTTGCTGAATCCTCTTCCTTCAGTTCCCTCATAAGTGCTGATGTTTCTGGGGGTTTTTTTCTTATGTTGGTCTTCCTTGGTTGCCATCTTGCTCTGAGTGAGCTCATCAAGCTTCACCACTACACTATTATCCATGAAATGATGCCTCTTAAACATAATTTGATTAACTTTCTGCAAGCTCTCTCTACCTGCACATCCCATAGGCATCTCAAATGCAATGTGTTGAAACTAAACTCATTATCTTTCTTTAGCATCTGTTCTTTACCCTCAATTCTCTTTCCACAGGTCATACATCAATGTAGGATTCTTAAAGGCAAACATGAATGTAATATTTGACTCTCCAGTAAAGACTAATTACTGCCGATTTTATTTAGTAAATATTTTGTTAATGTTTATTTCTTCTTTTCTCTATTTCTAAAGCCACTTTTTCAGTTTCAACCTCATCTCTTCCACGGACTACTGCAATGGTCTCCTGACAGGCATCTCTGATTCTTACCTGGCTCAATTTGATCTTTAAATGAGTTAAAGAGAGTTATTTACCCAAAACACAAATTTGACTATGTTAATTTCTTGTGCAAATAACATCAGTGTTTCCCACTGCTTCTACGTATGATCAGATCAGAGCTTCTTAGCAAAGCTTTCCACGCTTTTTGATTTCTGCCCAACCTTCCAGTTTTTCTTCATTTCTCACCATTCTCTCCTTCCTTTCCAACTTTCTCTCTTACCCTGGTCCTTTGACCTCCTATCTTTTTAAAGCACCTCTCCTAAATATATCACATTGTCTCACGATTCTACGCCTTTGATGGCTCTTCTCTTTCATGCTTTCTTTGGCTCAGAAAGCCTTTCCGGATAGCTCAGGCAGGGTCACTGGTTCTTCTAGGCATTTTTCTCTACACCCAATTTTATAACACATACAGAATGTTTTGTAAAATTTCTTATTTTTTTTGTAAATAAAGGTACATTAAGCAATAAATTTCCTTATGTATGCTGAACTTAGGGGTGACTTTTGGGACACCCTGTCCTACAGTAGTTTGCATATACAGATCCCATTAAGTCTGTCTCCCTTCCAGATCATTGAGTCCTTCAGGGAGGGGCACTGTATACCGTATATATATTCCCATTTGCAAGCTGGCAGAATAAATGGTGATATTACAAAAGCTTAGTCAATGCTTTTTTAATAAAACTGAACAAATGATTCAATTGACCAAAAAAATGACAAAGAATTCACATACATCGTAACAACAGATTGATAAAGATCAGAAAAAAGAAGGAACAACTTGCCATTTCCAACTATACCTTTTTCCTTAGTTTCTTGTACCTAATCTAGGCAAAGATTGAGAATGGGGAAGAGTTCATGATAGCTGGTTTCCTGGGCTATCCAGGAATCCTACAGAAATACAGTTTAAAGCAATCCAGCCAATCCCTACAGCCCAAGTTCCTTCCCTGTGAATTGCATTTCCTTTAGAAACCACTTTAATTTTGTGAGTAATCGGTCCACTTTGCTGCAGCCGAGACTTGGGGCCTCTATTTTCTATTGACATAAAATCCCTGGCATGTTAAATACCCAGCATCTCTCAAGGAAAGCTAATCTACTAACTGTCATGGAGAAGCAATCATCCTAGGACATCAGGATGTCTCAAGTGGTTCCACATCCTAATATTAACCAGACTGAAATCTGTTTAGGTCTTAAAATTAGTCAAAATTAGACTCATTCAGGCCCAGAAGAGCATCTGTTTTCAAGGATGCAGCTGCTACACTTTCAATGGCAACTTACTGTGACTTCTTTAATTGATTCATATGAGGATGTCCTTGTACATCTGCAATATTATCTAAAATTGTTACAATATTAGCTTAGACTAGTATCAGCTGTCATGAAAGTGATAAATTGAAAAGGGAAAGATGGTTATCTCGGCAGGAAAAGGAAGGTTAATGCTGTGAATTCAAACTTTTCAGAAGATAGAAAAAGACACGGAAGAATGATCTTATGAGACAATTTTACATGAAAATATTTTAGAAGATTAAATTTTCTAAATCCTCTTCCCATTTGCATAGAGGTGACAGATGCCACATAATGATTTCTACTTTATCCTGGGATGAAATTATTTAATTAAAAATTTATCTTATTTTTATTTCTTGTAGAGTCAGGGTCTCGCTATATTGCTCAGATTGGTCTCAAACTTCTGATTCAAGTGATCCTCCTGCCTCGCCCTCCCAAAGTACTAGGATGACAGTATTTTTCTTGGCCAAATTATTTAAATTTTAGTATTTAGTTTTCCTTTAGTAGAAATGGTAATAATTGTACTTTCCCAACACTAAGAGCAATGTGTTATTAGGTCTTATAAATAATTCTGAAATCCTTTGATGTTGTTACATCAAAGTGTTGGACAAACACTTTTTTGTAAAATAAAAATAGGAATGCTGTTTAGGTCTGTGCCATTAAGAATTCATGGGGTTTACAAAGTTAATGGGGTCTGTGACAAGAGCCCGTCTAGCTGACTTCTTTCCTCTCCTTAAATGCTTGTGGGATATGCTACTATCAAGTCTAGAGCTGGGGCCAAATTTTAAACTGTTAGACACTATAATACCCCAGTTGCAAGTTGGAAATTAATGCCCGCTAGCTCTATTCTCAGTCTTCATAGTTTCTTCGGACTGCTATACAACTTTTTATGCATTCCCTTGATTATCTGCAAACCTATACAAGTTAGCCTTCCCCTCCCCCAATGCTCTGTACACTGCAGGCACTTAAGAAGTGTTTGTTAAATATATTATTTATCTATTTATGAAGGTTACTGGTTTTTGAAGTGATGCTCACATGCTAAATATCTACCATCTTAATAATAATCTAATTTGAATTTTCTTGGTATACAGATATCCTTTTTTCTTTATCTAAGCTAGTTACTCCAAACTAAAATTTCATGGTTAACTTTTTGATCACTTTCTTTCCTGAGACAAGTTTCCCAAAGCTATCTATTCTTTCCCAACAGTCCTCAGCTTCTACCATTCTAATTAGTTCATTTATTTAGTTGTTCTTTCCCATCTCCCAAACCATCTATAACCTAGTGTTTATTAAATTAAATTAATTAATTATTATTATTATTATTATTTTGAGACAGAGTCTCATTCTGTAGCTCTGGGTAGAAGGCAATGGTGTGATTGTAGCCACTGTAACCTCAAACTCATGGGCTCAAGCAATCTTCCTGCTTCAGTCTCCCAAGTACCTGGGACTACATGTGCACACCACCATGCCTGGCTAATTTTTCTACATTTAGCAGAGATGGGTTGCTCAGGCTGGTTTTGAACTCCTGAGTTCAAGCAGTCATCCCACTTTGGCCTCACAGAGTGCTATAATCTACTTTTAAGTTCTTTTGCTATGTTTCTATATAAGGGTGGAACTTATCTAAGAAACATGTTTGGAAACTTCTTTTCCTTTTGCTTCCTATTTCAAAACAGAAGCAATGGTTCTTCTTCCAAATAGCCACTGTCCTTTTTTATGGATGCCAGAAATTTTGAGTCCGAACTCTCAAGGTCAATTGGTTTTGAAAACCAATAGGCTGTGGCTTATGCCTGTAACCCTACCACTCTGGGAGGTTGAGGTGGGTGGATTGTTTGAGCTCAGGAGTTGAGACCAGCCTAATCAAGAGCAAGAACCTACCTCTAAAAATACCCAGGTGTTGTGGCAGGCACCTGTTGTACCAGCTACTTGGGAGGCTAAGACAGAAAATTACTTGTGCCTAAGAATTTGAGGTTGCTGTGAGCTATAACACTATGGCTCTCTGCCCAGGGCAACAAAGTGAGGCTCTGTCTCCAAAAAAAAAAAAAAAAAAGAAGAAGAAAAGAAAATCAATAAGCTGGCTGAGATTGTCCCTTGACCAAGAGAATTGTGACTCTGAAGGATGGAGACATTATTTAGATTAGACCATATACATGCAAACCCAAGTACCTAAGCTGCTTTGGAAACTCAACCTACTCTTTGAGACGTAACACCCAATCAACAAAATAACCCTTGATATCTAAACAGCTGTGCAGCCAGAATTCCTAGGCTTTTCACTGCTGTCCCTTGTTGGTCCACTCTTACACAGGAAGAACGGCACATGGCAAAATCATGGGGGGTGGGGAAGTGGAAGAAATTCATTACTAGGAAGGAAAAAAGTGGCAAGAATGGGGAAACTAGAAGATGAGAAGAAGGTGTCTTATTTATATTTGCTTTTCTACAGTCAGCCACCTGATAAGGTGTTTATGTTCCAAAAAACATTTCCTGATATGGAGACGTGGAAGTCAAATAAATAGTAGAGATGAATCTCTAAATGTAAAACATTTTATTTGTGAAGCAAAGAATTGCAATTTGGAGTACACACATAGACCAGGTGGTCTTTGGTATGCCTGAAAAAAGGTCAGGAATTTTATTAGAAAGGGAAATGTTACATAATGTTTTCAAAGATAGCTCAGAGAAACTGTTGGGAGCTCCTATCCTTGACTGGTGAGTAACAGTGGTAGGTGAAATCAATCTTTGAGTCATAAGAGGTTGTTTTGGCAACTACTAGGTTAAAACTGGTGTTAAGAGTTATAGAGGTTGTTTGAATAGGGGGGCTCGTGGAAAGTTCAATTCTTGGAGCAGGTGCTATGAACCCTTGAGTATTTTTTCCCCGACCCCTCGATTCTGATTTAGTGGGATGTGACAAGAATGACTCCATTTGTACAGTCGGCTTTCACAGAGGGAACACTTTATATGGGGTATAGGAGGCAGACACCTACTTTCTTTATGCGGTACCATTTGTTATTTAAATGGTGTTACCCCTTTTCCCCACATTGGTTATAAGGCTTGGACAATATAACTTCTTACTGTTGCTCAGAACATGTTCTCTGAAATGTCATATATTCTCCTAACTACAGACAGTAATTTGTCAGGGAAGAAAAGATATGCCTGTTTCACCCGCTGCCCAGCTTAATGTTACAGATGTTCAATAACATTTCTTTGAGAATGTACACATCTTCCAAGCCCTCCTGCCACCACTCAGAAACTAAACTCATATAAAGAACTTGCACTTAATTTTAAGGATGCTGCTTACGAGAAATGTTCATCTCTGTGAAACCAAATTCATTCCCACTGCTTCACAGAGGAATATAATTTATTCTTTTCTCTTTTATTACTTTTAAAATCTCTTTAAAAGAGAGTTCTTAACTACTCAAAGCCTTGTTTTCCTCATATACACAGCTTGTGTGAACCACATGGAGGACTGTGGCTGTGCCTGCCACCAAGCCAAGGACCATCCTTTGAACTCTAATTACACTCTGGCTCTCTCCTCGGACTTGGCCCATTTCATCGTCCTCTATATTTGCCTATAGCATCCCCAGTAGATCGTGAAAGATATGATAACAAAAACAATAACTTCCACTTCTTGGCATCTCTTATGGGAAACAGCTCTTCCTTACACTCAGCAGACTGCCAATAATTCTTGCTGAATTTAATCTTCATGTTAAGGACAAATCACAGAGTTTTATAGCCATTTTTTTTCACTTAATTTCCAAAATTCCTTTAACCTAATGTCCTCCAAATAGTTTATCAGCCTGGAACATTATTCTGTTCCAGGGTAAGAAGCCGATACCCAGAAAGGGTATCTGAAACTGAAGAATCATTTTAAATATCGAACTCTGTAGAAAGAACAAAGGAGATCCATGAAAGGCCAGTTTTGAAAAGCAAAACAAAAATAAGAGCCAAGGTAAAAATGGACAGTTGTTCCCTTAGGCTATCACAGAATAGGCAGCCAGCTCTAAGCCAGTAGTACACATGCCACACTGCAGATCTGTAGGGGAAAACTGCATCCCGTTACTCTGAAACAGTGCTTGATGGTAACGAGTCCGAGCAAGCCCCCAGTCCCTAAGGACATGGAGCTTTGGGGTCCTATCTACATACAGTGCAAACCAGCTAGACACATGATTTTTATATCTCGTGATTGATAGTACAGACCTCAGTCTCTTTCAGTCCTGGGGAGAAATACTAAGATTGATTTCTTCCTTTATTCCAAATAATCCTCCCCGAGGCTGGGTAAAAACCTCATCATCTACTAAAAAGGCATATGGTGTGGCCAATTCAGCTCCTGTCTGATAGGAAA
The DNA here is from genome assembly GCA_963574575.1 of Galagoides demidoff. NCBI lineage: Eukaryota > Metazoa > Chordata > Mammalia > Primates > Galagidae > Galagoides > Galagoides demidoff. Next base: position 8,326 of record CAUYQV010160452.1, read on the forward strand.
GAGGAACGGGGGTTTGGGGTGGGGGCGGGGGAGCTAATGAACAGCCCCTGCCTGACTACGGCAAAGCACTATTGTGGAGCCATATTAGATTTCCATGGGCTCTGTAAGCCTTTTGTAAAAGCTTTTGTAAAACCCTGCATCAAAGAGCATCTTCAAGTGCTAACAAATTCTAAACCAGACATTTTTGGTGAATAAGTGACAGAGATTTAAGTTTTACGAGAATTTTACAGGCAAAATATGACACAGCAGAGAGATAACATTTGTCTGGTGCTCAAATAGGAGCCTTTCAGTGTTAGCATTTGTAAATCTTCCAAAGAGCCTTAGGGAATGGCTTATTCACTGGGTAAATTAGAAATATTAGGTCCATTTACACATAGTGAAACTAAATGCGACAGAAATAAAACATGTTTCCTAATATGACTCAGCAAGCAAGGGCCACCAGGAGGGACAGAACTCAAGGAGTTGAGCTGAAAAATCCTACCCTGAGTCCCTCTTCCATTTAGCTTTCCCCAGTTGCCTTTTTTTGTAGGTTTCCTTTTCGGGCAGCTGCATCACTCACAGACTTGGACCTCAGTGGAGAAACCATCACTACCTTCTTGACTGAGAGCAGGTATAACCTCACTTTTATCCCCAGTACATAATGTGGTTTCTGGAACTAGTAAGTAAGTACCAAGTACAGTGAACAGGAAGGTACCCTTTGGAGGCAGAGAGTCCTGAGCTCAAATTCCGGCTTTCTCATGGATGAACTTCTCTACAATAGACTCCTCCCCTGTGAAACGAGGATTGTTATACCCGCTTTACAGGAGCCTGATGATTAAATGAGAAAATACATGAAGGCTTAGAACATAGTATCTGGCACGCAAGTGCTTAATACATGTACAACATGAAAAATTTAAAACACTACTACTAGTATTACTCAATAAGGTTGTTAAATAAACAAATAACAAAAACCTAGTATCCTTCTCTTCCAGCTATGTAGGCATTGGATCAATTAGACTTGTGTTATATATTTGATAGCAAAACCTGAAAGCCAGTAGGATTGCAAGAAAAATAGGCAGAATCCTAGAAGCGAAGGCCACTCTGATCCCAATGCTGTGCGTATAATGTGCGGAACATATAGACAACTGGTCTATCTAGAAGAAGCTGACCCTGCCACCAAGCACATGGACCATCACCATGACTAGCTGTGTAATTGGCAGGGGCTCCTTTGAAGCATTTGGAATTAAGAAAAATAGAGAGAATTAATTTGCTGACAAATGCTGCAGAATTTGGTAGTGTAAATCTTGCTAAGACAATTTCCACTCAGTGAGGACAAGTGTGGTCTCTTCTCAGTATGTGGTAAAGATAACAGTTAAGTACCTCCCCCTCTTTAATCTTTCTTGTGTCAGAAATTCCCTGCGCAGGCTGAATTGACGTGCTGGTGCAGTACACATATTGACTAATGCCGTGTGAAGGTTAATAACATATGACCATATTTCTGTCATTCTGCATTAGTAACACATGAACACTGTTCACACATCCCTTCCAGCTTGGGCATATAATCCTAGGAATAATTAACAGTTCTTAAAGATGTTTCCAGTGTCAACTTTCCTAAAAATTGAAAGATTAATAATCTGTGTTTATGCCAGATAAGGGTAAGAAACAATTATATGCCTATCAGCTTATTATATAATTTCAGGATATCACCTCAAAATCTAAATGTCTTTTGCTAAGTAAAAGGGTATGAGTATTCTCATATTAATAATGAACAAATCTTCCTAACTACAACATTGATTTTAGATTACTGTTTCTTTTGTTTCTGGTTTTTAATTTTTAATTCTTATAGGTACATGGTAGTCATGTATCTTTAAAGGGTACATGTAATATTTTGATATAGCATACAATATAAATTAATTACATTGGGGTAATTGGGGTATCCATCACCTCAGGCATTTCTCACTTCTTTGCGTTAGGAACATTCTAGTTCCACCCCTTTGTTTTAAAGTATACCCTAACAATTTATTGTTCATAATAGTCACTTGTCACGCTATCAGATACTGTTCATTCTCTCTCTCTAACCATATTTTTGCATCCATTAACCATCCCCACTTTACCCCCACCCTCAATGCTCCCTTTCTCATCCTTTGGTAACCATCATTCTACTTTCTGTCTCCATAAGATCAATTATTTTTAATAATTAGCTCCCACAAAAGAGAACATGAAAGTTTTTTTGTGTGTATGTGCTTGGCTTACTTCATTTAACGTAATGTTCTCTAGTTCCATCCATGTTGCTGCAAATGGTAGGATTTGTTCATTTTTGTGCATATATACTACTCCAATGTGTATATGTGCCACAATTTTCTTATCCATTCACTGATGGACACCTAGGTTGATTCTAGGTCTTGGCTATTGAGGAGAGTACTGTAATAAACACAGGGGTATGGATTATCTTTTCAACCTACTGAATTCTCTTCCTTTGGATATGTAACAGTGAAATTGTCGGGTCATGTGGTCAACAACCATTTCTTCCAGATTGGCCCAGAAAGTAGTGGTTAATTTCTGATTCACTCACTTACTAATTGAACAACTTTGGGTAAATTGTTAAACCCATGATTTAAGAGTGACATTTCCAGCCTGAGAAGGTCATCATAATGATTCAGAGAGATAAAACACAAGGCATTTAGAACAATGATTGGCAAATAGTAGGTGCTCAGCACATCCTAAGTTATTATTGTTGAACTCCCTGGGGGGAATTCCGAAAAAGTGAGATGCTTACACTCATTCCCTTACCAAAAAATCCTGTAAGAAATGTGATTGCTGTGGGCTTAGTTGTTCATGGTCAGAAAGGAAGTGATACACTGATAAATTAGAACATTTATATTGGGTGGTGCCTGTGGCTCAAAGGAGTCGCCCCGGCACCATATGCTGGAGGTGGTGGGTTCAAACCCAGCCCCAGCCAAAAACTGTAAAACGAACAAACAAACAAACAAACAAAAAAACAACCTCCCAAAACCAAACCAACCAAACATTTATATTGTATAAAATCGTAACTTTTTTAACTCAAAATAAGAAATCACAAAAGTATGAGAACAGTATAGGAATCTGAAAATGTTCCAATCAGTGAAGACATGCAGAGGGGAAAAGGGATTAAGTGAGGACAGGTGTAGATTCTATCTTTTCATCTATACAAAGAATGACTTTCTCCTTGGTTGCTGATTCAATAGTGGAGATGGCATTTCAGCCAGCATGATGAGGGTCATTTGGTGGGAAAGCATGGAATGGTACTCAGGAGTGGCCTAGGAAGAGAAAGTTTTTTAAAAAGATTTTGTTGAGTTTTAAAAGAATTTATTTTTTATTTTGTTTCAAAATATTAAGGGAGTACAAACGTTTTCATTACATGGATACACTATATGATGCTGAAGTCAGGCTTTCAGTGCGTCCATCACCTGGATGGCATTCACCATATCCAACAGGTAAGTTTTTTGTCCTCTCAACCTCCCTCCTTGATTCCCAATATTTCCTTTATGCGTCTTATTTAATACAAGGCATAAATGCCTTAACATTTATGTCTTTAATCCATCTTGTATTAATTTTTTCATGTGGCGAAGCAGAGCTCCTGCTTCATTTCTCTGCATGTGCACTATTTATTGAATATAGTATCCTTCCTCAGTCTATATTTTATTTCTGCTTTGTTGAAGATCAGTTGGTTATAACTTACGATTTTATTTCTGGGTTCTCTATTCTGTTCTGTTAGTCTGTGTCTCTACCTTTATACCAATACCACAGTATGGTGGTTATTGGTTACATTTTAGTTACTATGGCCTCCTAGTATAATTTTAAGTCAGGTAACGTGATGCCTCTGTGTTTACTCTTTTTGTGTAGGATTGCTTTGGTTATTTTTTCTATGTCTGTGAAATAATTCCTTAGTATTTTGATGAGAATTGTATTGACTATGTAAACAGCTTTGGGCAATGGGTAGACATTTTAATGACGTTGATTCCACCAATTCATGAGCTTGTGTGTTTTTTCATTTGTTTGTGTTACCTACAGTTTCTCTCATCAGTGTTTTGTAGTCCTCGTTGTAGAGATCTTTTGCCTCTTTGGTTAAGTACATTCCTTAGTATTTTATTTTCTTTGTAGCTATTGTAAATGGATTGAGTCCTTGATTTGACTCTCAACTTGACTATTACTACTACATAGAAATAATACTAATTTGTGTACATTCATTTTGTAACCTGAGACTTTGCTGAATTTATTTATCAATTCTAGGAGTTTTTTTCATGTGGAGTGCTTAGGTTTTCTAGATATAAGATCATATTGTTGACAAAGAGGGATAGTTTGACCTCCTCTTTTCCGATTTGGATTTCTTTTTCTTGCTTGATTTCTATGGCTAGGACTCCCAGTACTATGTTGAATAGAAGTGGTGATAGTGGGTACCCTTGTTCTAGTTTTTAGGAAGAATTCTTTCAACTTTTACTTGTGTTGTTGACTATGGGTTTATAATATATGGCTTTTATAATTTTGAGGTCTGTTCCTCTGTGCCTAGCTCATTGAGAGTTTTCATCAAGAAAGGGGGCTGGATTTTATCAAATGCTTTTCCTACATCTATTGAGATGATTGTGGTCTTTGTTTTTGTTTCTGGTTATGTAGTGAATCACATTTCTTGATTTAGGTATGTTGAACCATCCTTCTTCCATCACTGAGATAAAACCCATTTGATCATGGTGAATTATCTTTTTTATGCACTGTTGAATTTGATTTGCTAGTATTTTCTTGAGGATTTTTACATCTGTGTTCATGAGGGATCTTAGTCTATAATTTTCCTTTTTGTTGTGTCCTTTCCTGGCTTTGGTTTCAGGGTGATACTAGCTTTGAAGAGAGTGTTGGAAAGGATTCCTTCTTTCTCAGTGTTATGGATTAATTTCTGCAGGATGGGTGCTAGCTCTTCTTTGTAGGTCTAGTAGAATTTGGTTGTGAATCTCTCTGGTCCAGGGGTTTTTATCGTTGGTAGGGTTTTTATTACTGCTTCAAAGTCACTGCTTGTTATTGGTCCATTCAGAATTTCTACTGCTTCCTGATTCAGACTTGGGAGGTATGTGTTTCAGGTATTTATCTATTTTCTGTAGGTTTTCTAGTTTGTACACATAGTAGTCTCTATATTCTTCACAAATAATATTTTGTACTTCTATGGTACCAGTTGTAATGTCTCCTTTTTCATTTCTGATTGAGGTTATTTGAGTCCTTTCTTTTCTATTTTTGGTTAATCTTGGTGGTGATTTTGCTTATCATTTCAAAGAATCAACATTTTGTTTCATTGACCCCCCCTTTTTTTTGATTTCTATTTTGTTTACTTTGGCCATGAGCTCTGTTATTTCTTTTCTTCTGCTTGCTTTGGGTTTAATTCATTCTTCTCTTTTTAGTTCCTTGAGATTTGACATTAGGTTGTTAGTGTGTGATCTTTCTCTCTCTTGCACGTATGCATTTCAGGCTATGAATTTTCCCCTTAGCACTGCTTTTACAGTATCCCACAGATTTTGAAGTTTTGTGTTCTCTATGTCATTTAGTTTGAAGAATCTTTTGATTTCTGTCTTAATTTCATCATTGACCCAAGGATCATTCAGCAGCAGGTTTTCCATGACTTTGTGTGGATCTGACTGTTTCTCTTGTAATTATTTGTAGCTTTATTCCATTATGGTCTGAAATCATGGTATGATTTCAGTTTTTCTAAATTTTGTTAGACTTGTTTTGTGGTCTATGGTTAATCTTTACACATGTCCCATGTGCTGATGAGAAGAGTGTATATGCTATAGTTTTAGGGTAGAGTATTATGCAGATATCTGTTAGGTCCATTTGTTCTAAAGTTACTTATAAAATCAGTGTCTTTGTTGATTTTCTGCTTCAATGATCTGTCTAGATTTGCTAGTGGAGTGTTAAAGTCCTTGGTGATTATAGTGCTACTGTATATTTCTTTGCTTAGATCTAGAATAATTTATTTTATGAATCTGGGTGCTCCTGTGTTAGGTCATATATATTTAGGATTTTTATATCTGCTTGCTAAAATGCTCCCTCTATCATTATATAATGACCATCTTTTTTTTTAAGCATTGATGATTTAAAGTCAATATTATCTGATATGCAAATGGCTATGTCAGCTTGCATTTGGTTTCCATTTGCATGGAGTATTTTTTCCCATTCCCTTACCTTTAGTCTGTATTGAGTCCTTGCAAGTTAGATGCATTTCTTAGAGATACCATATACTTGAGTTGCGATTTTTCACCCATTTAGCCAATCTATCTATGTCTTTTGAGTAAAGCAATAAGATCATTCATGTTCAGTGTTAGTAATGATATGTGGGAATCTTCATCATGTTGAATGATACTTTGCTCTTGTTTTTTTCCTCTCTTGTATTACTGTTTTATAAGACCCGTGGGCTTTAACTTTCAGATATTTGTACACTGGTGGCTATCTATTGCACTGTTTCACGTATAGTATACTTTTAAGTATTTCCTGTAGGGTAGGTCTGGTAGTGACAAATTTCCTTACTGTTTGTTTGTCTGTAAAAGTCTTTATTTCTCTGCCATTTATGAAACTTAGTTTTGTAGGATAGAAATTCTTGACTGGCAATTGTTCTGTTTAAGAAGACCAAAAATGGGGTCCCAATCCCTTCAGGCTTTTTTGGCTTCTGAGACCATGCTAAGAGGTCTGCTAGCATGGGTGTTCCTTTGTAACTGAGTTGTTGCTTTCTGTCTTGCAGCTTATAGAATTTTTCTCCTTCATTTTGACTTTTGCCAGACTGGTGATAATGTGTTGCTGATGGCCCATTTGCAACGAATATTCCAGGTGTTCAATGATCATCTTGTATTTGGATATATAAACCTCTGGCAATACCAGGGAAGTTTTCCTCAATAATTCCCCTCAAATACATTTTCTATGCTTTTTGCTTTTTCTTCTCCTCAGGGGTGTCTGTCTCTGCTTGCTTTGTATAGTCCCGTATTTCTCCAAGCATTTGTGCACTCCTCTTTATCCTTTTTTCTGTATCTCTGACTGACTGGGTTTGTTCTATGCCTTGTCTGCAAGCTCTGAAATTCTTTTTTCTGCTTGGTCTAGCTTGTTGTTGAAGCTTTCTGCTGTATTTTTGTGGCTAGGTAAGGCTATTTAAGTGATGGTTCCAGATGTCAGGGCTGTGGGTTGTTTACTCAGTTCTAGGGGCAGTAGTGGTACACAGGGCACATGAGGGTGTCAGTTTCTGGGAAGTGAGTCTGCAGTGATTTGCAGGGGGCACCACAGCATGGGGTGTAGTTATGGTAGCCAATGTACACTATGGACTGTGCCTCTGGGCTTATGGCACAAAGGGTCACTGGGGCATGTGGAGTGCAGGCCCATGGCAGCTGGGCAGGTTATAGGATTTTGGCACCTGCCTAGGCAGGTAGTGGGAACTTGGTAAATGCTTTAGCCTATCACAGGACCTGAGCATGTGCGTGGGTGTGTTATAGGACTGCAGCTAGCAGTGGGACAGGTGGTGAGAACTTGGTGGGCACATGGGTAGGTTGGGGAATTTTGACAGGCACCTAGGTGGGTTGGAGAACCTTGCCTAGTGCCTTGGTAGGTCATGAGAATGCAGCCAACAGCAGGGTGGCTCACTGGGCACTGCAGCTGGGTGGCCTGTGACTGATGGGGATAGGAAGAAATAAAGTACTGTTTTTTACATTATTATAAGGGATGAATGACAGGGATCTCTGTTTCCAAGGAAAGAACATCTGTGGAGCTTGGTTCTTTAACAAGGAGAACTTAGGAGTTATTTTGGGAATTCAAAGAGATATTCAATAAAAGTTTGACATTGTTCATGTGTTTGAGAGATCAGATCTGCCTTATTCAAACAGCTCTTCAAAGGCCATACTTAGATTTTGAATCAGCATTTATCTCATAATCAAAGTTTATTTCCTTTCTGTCAAAGGCACTATGAGGAAAAGAGAAAAGAATCCATATGAGTGTGACTCCATGTGGTCACATAAGGGAGTAATGATTATGAATCTAAATAGCCATTACTAACAACTATGGAATTTTGACCTGAAAGAAGTTTTGTTATCTTAAAATAAAGAGATAGAAATTAGGTTATAAATTATTTTAGTATTCACATAAAGTTACTGACAAATCAGGTCTTCTTTTAAGGTTGAAAATAGCTGAATCAGGATTATTTTGGGAAGATGTTTTTTATATTTACTACCCTAGGAATCTTGGTACTTTATTTGTTTTCTTGGGAGTATGTTCACCCTGCTATCACTTTAGACTAAATTTATGGTATCAAGTGAAATGGGAAGATACTCTTGTTCCCTTGTCTGGTGTTAACTCTGTGTCATATGTAGCTACTTTCATAAGAAGCATAAGGAAAATTTTCCAACTTCTTATCAGCAGGGTTTGGGGTTGGGATTTTGCCATGAATAGGCACTCCCAAAATATATACAAGGCAAAATGAAAGGAAAGGAAATATTTTCCTCTTACAGTGATAGAAAGATATTCAGGCAGCTGGCAACCATGAGGCTCACGGCAGCTTCCAAGAGAGGCCCTTCAAACAGCTGCTTCCTCGCCACAGGTAAGTAAAACTCTGGGCTGCAATTCCTGATTTTCCTGAAGGTCAGCAGCTAGTTTCCTTGTGTTTTGTTTCCTTCCAACTGTTGTCTAAGCCCTTTCAGCAATTTTATAAACATCTAATTCCCTGTATTACATTTTCCCTTGCTTGAAATACCTAAAATGGTCTCCGTTTTCCTGAATGAGCATAGAAAATGTTTGCAACCTTGTACACAGGTATTATTTCTGAATGGTGACATCTCCAATCTCAGGGAACATTTTGAGCAGAAAGGAAGGGGATGAAGGGTCATCAAGAATCCCTGGGCTACCTTGGAATGGAATGCTGTGACCCCCTAAGGCAAAGATTTTCACAAGGTGCTCTGCAGAGTTCCTAATCTCTGCTAAAAGACAGAATAAACTAATGTAGGACCCAACTTTTTTTAATTTGTGATTCTAGAATCACATGGCCAAAGTGGTTCAGCATGCTCTGCCCCACCATATGAGCTGGTTGTATCTATAGGCAGAGGAAAGGGAGTGACGTACAAAGGAAGTAAGTAGAGAGAGAGCTGGAGGGGGTAAAGCTCAGTGCTGGCCTTATTTAAATAGGCAGCCTGTGATCCACCGAAACTTGGTTGTTGTGATTGTTTGAAACTAAGCTACTTGTTATAAGAGTAGATTACAGTCTGTTTACCCGGCAAATTAGGTACAGTTCCTCCGTATGAAAAACCATTTAGGCTGAAGTTAAAATACACACAGAGGCAGATTTAGGCCAAACTTAATTGCCCTCCCCTACCTTAATTAGGGGGGAGGGCTCTACTTTCATTTAAGATTTTGTGGTAAAGCTCTGCTAGAAGAAAAGGTTTCAGTGCTAAAGAAAGAGAAAAAGCTGTTTACAAACTTGAAAAGGAAAGATTTGGTCCTATCATACAAGTTCCCACTGCATTCTACTCTTAAGTTGACAAAGTAGAGATAAAAGTCAAACATTTAAATCATAGTACAACTCCTATAGACTAAGGATGAGTGGTAGCAAAATCTATGTAAATAATATTTATTTGGAAACAAGTAATCTGTGTTTTCCTTTCTCTTATTTCAGTTACTGGCAGGTATAATAGTATCTTTTCATAATTTACTGAGTACTGAGCAAATTATGAATTGGTCTTACTGTCAATAACACAATCAAGATTTCCTTCCAAGTAGATTCAGTCTGCCCTTCAGAAAATATTTTGTTTTCTAATTTCTCATAAAAGTATTCTATAGGTATCTCTACTAGTTTCCAAATAAATCCCAAGTTAAAGATATAGACCTCCACAAAACAGACTGTTTAGCAAGGCCATGGAATTTGGAGCTGCTTTCAATAATCCTATAAAACCTTCAGCTTAACACTGAATGTATCTTCCAAACAAACCCCAAGTTCACGAGTACCCTAAATATGTTAGAACTTCTGGGTCCCATAGCTTAAACCACCAACCATTTGGCAACTAAGTTAAAGGTATGAAATTGAGAAGGAATCACTTACTGAGGCAGGAAAGCTTACCTCTCTTTGTTCTGACGCTCCTTCATCAGAACATCTACTTTAAAAGTGACTACTCTTAAACTTTTACATCTGCCTCTGGTGAATTGACTAAATAGAATTTGATTTTTAGATAAACAATGAACTGATATTGGTAAACTTTGGTTTCATAGGGCATAAAATTTAAGTTGAAAAATATATTCACATCTACTTGGAAATTAGACATAGATATTTGAGATTGTGTAAGCCTTGTGGTCTCTGGCCATTAATTATGAGGATATACGCATAGTGCCCCACTTCCTTCCATTGTAAGTCCTGTTTAGTCTCTGGCAGTGGCCCTTGGGCACCCATCCTACTTTTCTTCTCCTCTTGTGAACTATGTTGGCTCCTGTAACTCATCACATTCTTTCCTATGTGCTAAAAGTCATATTGGTTCTAGGCATCACTGTCTAAAACTTTATATAGTTTCTGGAATTTCTTCTTTCACTTTTGAGAATGGGAATATTTGCTGGCGTTCTGTCACCTTTTCCATGAACCACAATTTATCACATTTAGAAAATTTCTTTATCACCTTCAGATTTGATCAAGTTGAGCTCTTCTCTGAAGAACCCAGATGTCATCTGATGCTCTCCCCGCAAGTATTTCATACTTCATCTTATCCTTATATTTGAATAGCAGGCCCCTTTCTAAATAAGATAGAACTAAAAGATGAGTGGAGTGGTTCTGCTTTGTATTAACATTATACCTACATTTGCCAACCCGTGGGCATATGCATTTCATGTTCTTGCCATGCCTGAAGATAGCCACACGTTGCATTTTGTCATCCTCAGCATCTCTAATGATGATTAAGTCATTCTGGAGTTTAGTATCCCTGGCACTAAAGGTACACTAAAGGCTCCCCTTACATTCTATGTGGCTGCTACGTACTCATCTTTGATCACAGGTCTCTTCTTTCATTTTAAAAAACATATTCTTCTATTTGAGCTCATCAGAGAGTTCTCTGGGTGCTACATAGTAGTGTGGTAGTTAATTTTTTTTTTTTTTTTATTTTGAGACAGAGTTTTACTTATTAACCCTCAGTAGAGTGCTGTGAAGTCACAGCTCACAGCAACTGCCAACTCCTGGGCTTAGGCAATTCTCTTGCCTTAGCCTCCCAAGTAGCTAGGACTACAGGTGCCCGCTACAATGCCTGGCTATTTTTTTGTTGCAGTTAGGCCGGAGCTGGGTTTGAACTCATCACCGTTGGTATGTGGGGCCGGTGCCCTACTCACTGAACCACAGGTGTCACCTGTAGTGTGGTAGTTAAAACCATGTACTGGGAAGGCATAGAGAGAAGGTGAAAATTCTGGCTCTTCTGATTAGTAACTTCAGAGCTGTGTGTCTTTGGGTAAGTTATTTCACCTCTCTGTGCCTTAGTTTCCCAGTATATAAAAATGGTGTTAATGATGGTATCTATTTCCTGGGTTACTGTGAAAATAAAATGGCAGTGTGAGTGTTGTGTGTGTTTTAGAATATGTCCTGTCACAGAATGTGTTTGCTATTATTTTTTGTTAAAAGTAATTATCATTTTATGGTTCAAATTTTATGCTGTATAATTGTTCATCCTTCATCATGAATTATATTCCCTTTGATAGGTTGTAATCCTGGTATCACACCTATATTTTCTCCATTGTCTGAAAATGTAGCTTTCTGAAAACTAACCATGAAGGCATGCCTGGTGTTTATTCACTTTGCTGTGTAAACTCTATATGATACGTTAACATTCTCCAAAGATTATTATAATTTTTGTATTCCTTTTGGTCAGAATTACATATATAGGATCTCCATGTTTTTCCCTCTTGGGAAGAAAAAGTATCCAAAAGTCAAGTTGAGAATTTCATTATCATTCTATTTTAGCTGAATTGGACTTTTGGAAATGTCAAAAGATGACCCTGACAGGGTGGTGGTAAAGAAACCTCCTGTCACTACCACCCTGTCAGTGTCATCTTTCATGTCAAGAAAGCATCACTCACAGCCTATATTTCACTGAGTTGTACACTTTTATAACAACATCACGTGTTTATTCCTTCGTTTGTTTGTTTTAATCTTCATTTGAATATTGTTTCCAACTTCTTAGAGAGGTGAAATTCCATAAAATATTCCCTACATTTTACCTATTAGCAAGGATGGTTGCTAAATAGCTGTGCTTTACTCTATATAAGATAGAAAACTCCAAAGAAAGGTATAGGAATTTAAATAGGGCTCTAATTTACTTGGTTGCTGCAACTGGTCCATTTGGTACTTTGCCATAATTTTAGGTGAAACCGTTGTACATATATACAGCAAAGATGTTGATCAGTACTTGCAAAATCAATAGTAAACTCAATTCTCAATGAAACTTATACAGAATCCCATAATTCCATTTAGTCGATAGCATCAACCTCTACCTTCATTAAACCATTCACAAGGACTACTAACAAGTTGAGTTACCTTAGGGACATTCAGAAGTTTATTGCCCAGTGTGGGAATTACCTTCTTTGCTCTATGCTAAACCTTTTTAGGTTGTTTAGCTGCTTATAATTATGCATGTTAACCCCTAAACAGAGCTCCTATTTCACTTCCTGTCTCATCTCCCAAGATGGGACAACTACAGTGTGTAAAAAAATGATGTTCAAGTGAGTCCATGTTGCTGTGTCTAACAGGTCATTTAAGAAGATAATGAGATATGTAAGATTAAATCTGTACGGTGCAGATCAAGTAATATTATTGCTAATATCTTTATACCAGAAGAGATTTCTGTGAATCAACGGAGTATATCCTAATAATAAATTTATACAGTAAAATTCAATTAAATAATTTGTATAGTTTCCTTTAGTTGCCTATACTTAGATACAAGCTGTGGAGCACATCTGTGATGTGCAGGTACATTTCAATGAATGTCATTTTAACATACGGCTCTATTTGGCAGAGATAATTTCATACCCTAGCACGGTTCTGGACATAATCGTAGTGTGCCCAGTTGTATAGTCAAGGAAATTAGGAATACTTTTCATGCCTCTGTCTCCTGTGGTCCCTATGTCATTCTTTCTTATCTCTCAAGTGCAATCCCACTAGCTCTACCTTGGTACAGTCTGCAATAATTTCATATGTCACCCCGAAAAGGATGGGTTGTAAATTTAATCCCCAATGTAGCAGTGTTAAGAGGTAGGACCTTTAAGAAATGATCAAGCCATGAGGACTCCTCCCTCAAGAATGAGTTAAGACTGTCAGAGTAGGAGGGGGCTCATTATACAAGGATTAGTTTGGCCCCCTCTTTTCTTGCCCTTCTGCCTTATGGCTCCGCCATGCAACATGAAGGTCCTCATCAAATGTGGGCCCCTCAGTCTTGGACTTCCCAGCTTCCAGAACGATAAGAAATAAATCTCTGTTGTTGATAAATTACCCAGTCTCTGGTATTCTGTTATAGTAGCACAAAGCATACTAAGACAAGTTCCTCACTACTGAACACCCATTTTAGTGTAACAGGTTTTGAAAATCTCTTGGTCTCAAGAATTACTCCTCTCCAATTCATTCTCCTATAATCTTAATGGAGAAATCATCCCCAAACACCATCTGATCATCTCTGTCATATATCTAAAATCTTTCAAGAGCTTGACATTGCTTTCCAAATAAAATCTCAACTGGCTTTGCCCACACCTCTAGCTTCATTGCCTTTTGCTCCTCTAAATCGAGCCCTATGTTCCAGCCTTACTGAATATATGAATCACACTGAGTTCATCATATTTTCTCCCATTTCATAGCTCTTTTTAACTTTTATTGAGTTTACCCTCTATAATCTGGCTTTCTATCCCCCCTTGGTGTGGCTCATTATTATTTGTCCTTCAAGACTCAGCTCAGAAGCCACCTTCTCCACAGAGCCTTTTCTTATATCTGGATTCCCTCTGAGCTGTATACTTCATAGATTCCCACAATGTGCTGTATTCTATCCATAGTTGCTACATCCCATTACAGGGCAATAACTTCCACGCCTATCTTTTACATCACTTTAAACCCCTGCAGGCAGAGTTACTGGTGTTCCTATTGCCCAGAACATAGTCGATGCTGTTCCTTGTTAACCTGAATTAATACCCAAATATTTACTGAATGAATATCTTCCTGATATCCCCATAAGATAGTATTTCATTGATCTAGTTTAATTTCTATTGAATAAATTCTTCAGAACAGGATTTATGAATTCCTGTCTATGCATGTGACCATTGTGACTGTCTGTAGATGGATGCCTACTGAAGAAGATGGAGAGTGAAGCAGAGGACAAGCCAGGGAATTCAACAGGAGGGTCAGAGGTCAAAGGCAAAGAGAGCAAAGCCAAATTGCCTTTTCCAAGTAATATCATTTTCAGCACTTCCTCATTCTCTCAAAAAACCTACAACCCACAAAACTGCGAATAATCCCCTAATGTAGAAAGTGAAAGAGAACACTCTCAAGTTTTTGTGTCCGGGGGGTTAATCTAAGAGCATCTTTACTTAAATATAAACACGGGTAAATTAGCTCTCCTCTGCATATTCTACCACTCTGTGTTTTCAAATATACTGTGAACCCAATGAAGCAATTCTGATACCTCAAGTTTGTTAAAATGTCATTCTGCCTGTTTTCATTAGGTAAGGAAACAACTTAAATGATGGAAAGTAGAGGACTTTCTAATCCAGAAACTGGAAAGCACGAGTCACCGACATAGACTTTTAGAAGAAAATGCATTGCTGCTTTGTACTCCAGATGAAGGAATGCTAACATTTTTCTGTCACATGAGAAAGTAGAAATCATAAATATAGTAGACAGACTCATCATCTACAATGAGGGGTGCTGAAGTAAAGGAAAGTACAGAATACAAAGAGGAGAAAGAAAAACAGGGCAAAAAATTTCTTGTTACTTCAGTGAAAAACAACGTGGCTCTCAGGCAAACCCCCAGCTTCAATCCCTGCCTAAGCATAGTTCATGCCTTTTATTCTTCTACTTCCCATCCGTCAAGTGGGCATAAAGATGTTTGCTTTCTAACTAGCTCGGAAAGTGGCTGTGGGAATTAACCAGAGGATGTCTATAGTGTAAGGTACAATTGTTTAGGGCAAGAGAATTTTCGCTGGGAGCACAATAGGAAGTCAAAGAGAAAGAAAAGACAGTTTAAACATGGACTTGGGCCTCCTGGGTTGTGCATTCCAATGAAGAGAGGAGGGATGGCCAGTGAAGCTCAGAGAGTGAAGTAAACGCATTTGAGATGAGCTGTGATAGGCCGGCCTGACTCCATCCGCTCAGTAGACCCTCATGATGGAGATAGTGCAGACTGGCTGGTGATAAAGAGCCAGCTTAACACTCTATTACTTTTTCGTTTTGTGCATTAATGTCCTTCATGGCGTGTGTACGCGAACCAGTCATGAATTGGCTCCTTCGAACTGCCTGGGATGCTCCTCACTGCCTCTGCAAAAAGGCATAAATTTCACATGGAAATGAGCACTTTTAAGAAGGCAATCACTCCCTTAAAGGAGGTTTGTTTTCCATTAGGTTCTGCAAACATCCTGCCTTGAGGACATTTCTGTCATTAAAAAAAAAACTATTCTTTTTTATAAAATTAAATTAAAAAGAGGCAAAATAATCCTCCAACAGTATATATTCATATTTACTTATTTATTTCACATAAGGTCCAGATACGAGCTGAAAATATATTTTTTAAAAACCCAACAACTGTGAAGCCTGATTATTTTTTCTATAATAAAGAGAAGTCAGTCTTGAACTCATTGACCGCTATACCTCAACCCTGATGATTAGGTTTTTCTCCACTTGCCGAGGGCCTCTACACTGTCTCTACTCCCGCAGGATCACAAGTCAAGCCCAGGTCTCTGATGTGCCCAGTGATATTTCATTTATCTCGGGTTCATAATCACATTTCTCACAGGACTGTCCAGTAAGGGATGAGGCACTCTATCACCGGGTCTTCTGTGGAGTCTTCATCTGCAAGATGTTTCTTAAAGACTCAATAGTAATCTGGGAGTCATTTTAAGGTCTAAGGAGAATTCAGTAAGCAAAGAAAAGGCAGGTGTCTGGGGAAGGCTGTTTGGGAGACTGGAGTCTCTTGGTGGTGGTTGTCTGCAATATGGCTGCCCATCATGAGCCTACACTGGTAACACTAAGTTTAAAAGCTTGAGCAAAAAATACGTTAGTTATTCACCTCAGGATGGCCTTCTTTTTTAATATAAAAACTTATGATTCTGACAAAAAGAGCTGGATGAGGAGCCAGGAGGTCTCAATTCTATTACTGGTTCTTTTGCTGATTTTTCTAAGAGAGTTTTGGATTTATTATCTTCCCCAAAGACTTACACACTGTCTATTTTCTAAGAACTTGAAGTTCTTTCTCATATATTACCTCATATTAGCCTTGCAGATTTTAATTAAAAAGATTTCACGGGGGCATACATACATAATAAAAACATTCTCATAAAATATATAAGACAAGTCCCCATTTCTATAGTTAACATTCTTAACATTCATCTTTTCAAGACGAATTACCCCTTTCTTCTTTTCTCCAGAATTTTCAATATTTCCTGGGCAACCATGTTAAGAATAAAGCAAATCCTCTGTGTTAATTTAACTCATCTCTTATGTAGATAATGGCCCCCGTAAGCTGTAAACCCTAAAGTGGTCGGGACCCCCTGTTTGGTGTCCACCCACGAATCCCCCACGTCTCACAGAGTCCTGGGCACAGGGCAGGCTGAAGGACTGAAGAGAATGAAGAAAGAACAATATCCCATCTTGCTTGGTGCCAATTTCATCTTCCTGTCTCCTTTCAGGGGAATTCTCATCTCTTTTCTTTTTGACACTTTAATATCACGGAATACTCTCCAATAATTTAAGCTTACAATCAGTCTTTCCCCCAAATCCTTGACGCTGCAGCTAGCCCATGGGATTTGGGTGCCCATAACAGCTACTATTTGTCACATTCCTTTGACTCCTTGCCTTACGTGTCAGGGACACCCCTGAGTACTGGCATTTCTTTTGTGCCTAGGCTGTCTACAGTCTCAAGAGAAGTTCCTGGGGGTTCAAAGCTTCCTGTGTTCCACTATGGAACATATTTTCTATTTATGACATTACAACAGTACTTAAGTGAGGCTGAGGGGTTTTTTTAGATGTCAATTAACATTTATTAAACACTGAGTGAATACCCTCAAACTACAAACATTCAGCTTTTAAAGAAAATTTGGAGGCATTTCAAAGCTCTCAGCACATGGGTGCCTCCTCTCTCCCCTACTGAAGCAAAAAAGGAAGCCCCGTGATATCTGATCTAGGGAAGTAAGAGGAGAAGGGAACACGGCTCCTGATGAGCAGGTGCCATCTGATGGAGTGGAGGACCACGGCAGGTGGCGGCAGGGTTCGGATGCTCCCCTCTCTGAGGATCGACGCCCTGTTTTTATAATGCCTGCCACCCTAGTATCTCAAAGCCATCCCTACATGTGCAGCATGTGAAAGCATATTGAAATCCTCTTTGGATCACAATACATCTGTTCCAAGAGGCTGAATGAGAGGTGCCAGGGGAACATTAACTCAGAATTTCCTAACTCGAGTGCAATTAAAATCTCAGCCACAGTGCGGAATTAATGCAGCCCTTTGCATTTTAAATACATATTTTAATTAAATGACACCCATCTGTAGAATATGAGACTGCATTTTTATTGAGGATTTCAAATGATATAATCTGTTCCTATGAAGCGTAAATGGCTTGGTTCATGTTTCCAAAAACCTCAAAAGAATTATATAGATCTGGCATAAGCACATGTGGTGACACTCAATTTTGCTTAAATTTAAATCTGTTTAACTTGCATGGTAAGTGTTGTTTGTGTGAGAAGATTTAGATTGTGTATAAAGAGTGACAGAAAATAAGAGCACAGCCTTTTAAACGTCTCGGGGCATGTCACCACAGAGACTGTCGGGGGGAGCCGGAGGGTCAGGGGTGGCACATCTCCGCCCTGGCTAGAGCTAAGTCGTCACGGTGAATGCCTTTTAACTAATTTAACCTAATGAGAAGTGTCATGTAAGGTAAAAGGTATGCTAATGAGCCCAACAAAATACAGGCAGAACAGCTACTCGGGAGTTGCACAATTAGTGCTGACAGAAACGATTCTGAGTATGTGTAAAGTTTCTCAGGCAACTAAACTACACTAACAAAAAAGCATACAGCAAACGGGTCTTTATCTATTTAGAGCTGTTATTTAGGATCTTTTCTTGATGCGGAATTTTAGCCTGCCTTTCCACAAGAAGTATATTCTTCAAGAAGATAAAGCCCAAGCCGAGGCAGGAGGCAACCCTGATTTCAGACCTGACTGTGTGACCTGCAGAGAGTCCTACTGGGGCTCTCAGTTTTCACGTTCATACACAGTTGAAAGGGAGGGAAGTTGCGTTGAGATGAAGTGTGGGCGCCGGAATCTGACTGCACAGCTTTAAATCCTGCCTCGACCACTCTCAGACTCAATTCACTCCTCTGAGAAATGAGGGCAACTCCCTACCACCTACCGCAGGGTTGCTGCGAGGACTGGAGAAGGTAACTCTAACTGGAGAGCGAGGCTGAAGCCACCGCCTATTGGGTGTGTCCAGCTTGATTGCACTCAGAGGAGTCTGGTCTGGGAGTCACCAGCTTGACTGCACTCAGAGGAGTCTGGTCTGGGAGTCACACTGCCCTACGTACCATCCTGGCTTTGCCACTCCATCTTTGGACCTGATTTTTGACGTCTAAAAAATGGAGGCAGTTATATCTACTGTGGTAGTTTCCCATTACTGCTATGACAAATCATCACACACATACTAGCTTAGAACAACATAAATATATTATCTTAAAGTTCTGGCAATTAGAAGTTCGGCTTGGGTCACAACTGTCCCAACAGGTGTCCGAGGCACTGAGGTGAATCCATTCCTTTGCCTCTTCCATCGTCTAGAGAATGCTGCAACTCTGCCTCGTGGCCTCTTTCCTCATCTTAAAGGCTAGCAATGATGACTTGTCATGTTGCATTAATCTCAGGGTATCCCAAAAGTCGCCCCTAAATTTGCCATACATACGGAAAATGAGAAATTATAGCCAAAGGTATCCTTATTTACAAAATACTCATAAAATTTTGCCAAATATTCTCTATGTGTTGGCCACTTCTTTGTAAAAGTTTGTAAGGAGCATTTTGTAAAGAAAGGTAGCTTTAGCTAAAATTTCCCTTGTTTCCTAAGTATGGTGACTTTAGGGACACCCTATAATTTACTCTTCTGCCTCCCTCTTCTTTTAAGGGTCCCTATAAATTACAGTAGGCTCACCTGCATATCTAGGATAACAGCCCTGTTCTAAGGAGAGTTGATTAGCAGACTTATTTCACTTTTGCCTAACATGTTCGTAGGTTGTAGGAATTAGGATGTGAACATCCCTGGGGGCCCATAATTCTGTTCACCATACTTATCCTGACAGGGTTGTGAAAATTACAGCTGATATTCGAAGACCCTCAGTATAACATCTTTTGCGCAGCTAATTCTCAATAAATGGCAATGCCCATCGTTAAGAGTTGACTACTAGTAAGGTTGTTTCAAACTTGGAAGTTACCTAAATGTTTCACTAGTAGTTTTATGCTTTGATCATAAAGAAGTAGAGTCCAAGTCCTGACTACTTACCTATAAATATTTCTCTTAATAGCCTGAATATTATAGCAACATAGTACTTGGGTCTCTGATCGATCCGTTATAGCAACTTCAGGCAAGTTAAATCTCTTAGCAGGAAATAATGTGTACACTGGATATAGAGTGTGGAATAATGGACACTGGGAGACTAGAAAGGTAGGAGAGGGGAAAGGGATGAGAAATCACTTCACAGGTGGAGTGTAATCTATTCAGGTGATGATTACACTAAAAGTCCAGGCTTCACCACCATGCAGTACATCCATGTAACAAAACTATACTTCCCTCCCCCCCTAAAATTATGCTATAGCTCATGCCTGTAATCCTACCACTCTGGGAGGCCCGCGCAGGTGGCTTGCTTGAGCTTAGAAGTTTGAGACCAGCCTGAGCAAGAGCAAGACCCCATCTCCACTAAAAATAGAAAAAACTAGCTGGGGGTCATGGCAGATGCCTGCAGTCCCAGCTACTCGGGAGGCAGAGGCAAGAAATCACCTGAGCCTAGGAGTTTGAGGTTGCCGTGAGCTATGATGATGCCACAGCACTCTACCCAGGTTGGCAAAATGATACTCCATTTAAAAAAAAAAAAAAGAAAAAAACCTATTGGTGTTATAAAAGAAAAAATGAGGCACAATATAATTTCAAAGAATTTCTTTTTATTATTTATTTATGCAGTTTTGGGCTGGGGTTGGGTTTGAACCCGCAACCTCCGGTATATGGTGCCAGCGCCCTACTCCTTTGAGCCTCAGGCACCACCCTATTTATTTATTTTTCAATTTCAAAGAATTTAAATCACTCAATCTCCTAGTAGTAGTATTATACCCCAGGGGGATTTGCCTCCAAAATTCTATCAAATAGTATGTAGAGATATCTACACAATAATGAATTGTTTATAACTTATGGGGGGTATATCGTACCTTTAAATATTAAGAATACTTGCATTTTTACCAATTTTCTCATATATGTGCATTTGTTTATTAATATTTATGTAAGCACATGTAGACTTATCCATTTTTCATTATACCTAAAATACTAAGTCAAAATTCCTAGAGTTGTCCTGCATCTCATAGAATCCTAACATATAGAAACCGGCTCCATCTGCTTTGTTAGGCTTCTTACTATATGGAGGCCTGTCCTGTTGGTTTCAGTGATCTAATAATAATCTTTTTTGTTTTGTTTTATTTTTTTTTATTAAATCATATCTGTGTACATTAATGCTATCATGGGGTACAGAGTGCTGTTGCTATATACAATTTGAAATACTTTCATCCAACTGGTTAACATAGCCTTCATGTCATTTTCTTAGTTATAGTATTAAGACATTTATATTC